>JAOXYJ010831698.1:0-13269 GCA_028566555.1 Lithophaga nigra | reverse complement strand
CATTGAACGGTTTAAGAGGAGTTGCGCTTACGAGAAATGTGGACAGACGGACGGACAGACAGACAGGGTGATTCCTAACTAGTTTGCGGGGGGTATAATAACAATGTCATTCCTTAAGATTACGGATCCCAAACAGCGCGAAGCTCTTGCCAATGAGCTCCAGAATGTCAAACGCCGCATCCAAGCCCACAACTTTCAACAACGGCTCGAGAAACAAGGGTTGAGCCGCGATCCCACCAAGTTTTTCAGGCCTGTGGTAGAAGTCCAGGAGAAGGCTGCCTCTCAGATCGGCAAGAAGATCGAGGGGCTTCCGACAATTCCCCCGCCGCCACTGCCAGCATTGCCGCCGCCGCCAGAGTTTGCCGATCCATTGCCCATCGATCAAACAAGCGTTAATACAACCCTTGGACCACGCGCGCAAAAATATCTCCAACTCAGTATGACGGACGAGGCAGACCACTTCTTTGGATTGAGATCACAGGACAACGACATCCTCATCGGCAGCAAACTGATCACCTTTGATAGGGACGACATTTTTGTGGACGGCGTGCGGTACAAAGGAACACTCGGGCTCTGGGAGCTCATTGTGAAGAAGAGACTCGCGGACTTTGAGTCCGGTGACTTGAACAACTATGCCAAGATCCTAAAATCCACCGGCGCGATGTACGAAGGCAATGATGTTCTTTACAGAACCCCTAAAGCCAGTAAAAATTACAAGTGGAAGAACATCATTTCATATATCTATAAACAGGAAACGGAAGGTAGCGGGTTGTTGACAATCTTCCTACCTTCAAATTTCGACCAGCTCGAATCGATTAGATCTCTGCGCCGCTGCTTACCGGGCTGGGAGCAATGGCGTGCGAAACGAGATCGTGGCCATCCTCGATGAGATGAAGCGGCAATGCTGGATCAAAAATGCCGAATACCAGTCGGCGCATCGTAACCTCCTATAAATAAATCATGTTGCAAACGAAGAAAGGTTATCGCCGGAAGTACATGTATGGTGGCCGGTGCCTGTTTTACACTGTCACCAAATTACTCCGGGGAGGGGGGATATAAAGCGCTGACCATTCGATACACACTTTCCGGGAAGGAGATCGAAACTCTCAATTTTCCCGGGATCCCCACGACCATATTCGGCGTTTTGACCTACCTGGACGACTTCTCCAAGTCTCAAGGTCTTAATTAGCTGTCGTTCAAGGATTCATCCGCCGCCGCTGCCAAAAACACTGGATTCGCTGCCAGGACAGATTATGTCATTGCAAAACCCGCCAAAAAGGGATCGTTCTCATTTGCCATCCCGCGGAAGCACATCATCAGGTTTGCGCAGGATTACAACAAGGTAGAGTACGGTTTCAAACACGCGACTCCGACAACGTTGCCGTATTCAGAGATTCCGGGGTCAATAAAGTGGCCAAGGTTGTGTTGAGTAAGATCTCTTGGTTCGTCCCGCACGTCATACCTTCTGATCCCATAAAGCTACAGTTGTACAAAATGATCGAGAGCAAAACCAAGCTGGACATCGGCTACCGCGCGCGGAAGTGCGACTCCATCTCCGTTCCGGAGAACACCACAATCAGCTGGTAGATGGGCGTAAAAGGCAGCATCGGAAAACAGGAGGATCATCATCGCTTTCTAGACCGACAAGGATAACGACCAAGAATCAAGCCCCGCTGTCTTCTATCACTGCCGGTTGGGCAACATTTATGTCACACTAAACGCTCAGAGGTATTCCACGTTGGACTACCAGACTTAGTACACTCAAAAAAGCGTGGCTAGAGTGTACAAGGATGCCGCGGATTTCAGGCGGAAGTTCTTCAACATGGATCATCTCATCAGCAACCCCAACATCACCCCGGCCGATTTCTTAGACCTGTACTCGCTGTTCGTCTTCGATGTCAGTAAGCAGAGCGAGAAACTCAAGGAATCCACCGCGGATATCAAGGTCCGGGCCGAGTTTTATCCAAATGTGCCAGCGAACACTCACGCCTTTGCCCTCGTAATCTAAGACCGGATCCTACGGTTCGAGTCCGACGGCCGGAAGATGAGCGTCGTGTTGGGAGTAAATAAATGAGTGATCTACTGCAGAAAGTAGCTGACAATACCAACCCAAAGCAAGGGTTCTCTTTCATTGTCTCCGTGAATAATAACCGAATCACCACCCGATTTCAGCCGCCGATCCAACTGAAAACCGGACGGAGCTATAAAATGGCGTCAGTAAACCTAGAAACTTACTATTCTTTCCCCAACATCCATCCGGAGAACAATGTCATGCGATACTCACCGGGTGAGGGGGTGACATGGCATACCGTCACGCTGAGCACCGGCTGTTACGGCATCAAGGATATCAAGGTTCAGCGGCAACTACGACTTAACAACCAAAAGACTAAGATCATCCTCGGCGCCAATACGAGCACGCTGATGGCCAACTTGACCTTGGCCAAAAAGTATCAGGTGGACTTTGATGTCGACCACAGCCTCAACACGGTGATGGGGTTCGAACGGCGAATTTATACATTCCAAATGGCCGCGGCCAGTTACACAGAGGGTGAGCACATCGTGAACATCATCAGAATCAACAGCATCCTGGTGAATAGCGACATTATCCATGGGAGTAATGTGAACGGTACGCAACACCCCGCCCCTCTACAGTTTCTTCACAGATGTCTAGCCGGGCTACAAGATGATTCAAAGCCCGCAAAACTTGGTATATCTGCCCGCGACTTTGAGCACCATCTACCGCATGGAAACATACATCACCGATCAAGATAAGAATCCAATCGATCTCCGCGGCAAGCATCTAACCATACGCCTAAATCTCCGCGAAGTATAAATGAATGAATTATCAAGAGCACAGTTTGAACTTGACAACGGGTCAGATCGTTATGTTAACATGAGCCGCCAAATACAAATCACCTTTAAAATTTATAGCAGTAAGCTTACATAATTATAAATAACAACAAATTCACATAAATATCTCAACTTATTTTAAGTAAACATAATTGAGTTCAAATACATTTCATATACTTACTGAAATTAACATCCTGACTTATAATTACTGATGTTGACTTACCTATGTTGATTTAATTACATGATTTTGGCATGTTAACATAACTATCTTGACTTGTACCACTTTGAATAATTATACAATTACATTTCTTTGGTTCACATATCAGAACAAGTGGTGAGCCTTGTGAGCTTCCATACATACGTATGGAAGCTTAGAAGGCTTACCACTTGTTCAAATATGTGAACAACAAAATGTGAACTTATATATCTAAAAGTATAAGTCAACATACTTAAGTGAACATCATGTGTGGTAAATAAATATATTAACTTCATTGAACATATGAAGTGTAATGAATTTAAACTAAAACCGGCCTTGGGTGTTGGCGCATTGAGTGGTCTCGGCAGCATGGCTGTCAACAAGGCTCCCGGTTCGGGGCTGTACCTAAAGAAAGGTGGCTGCGAGTGTTGTATACGCGTTCAAGGGCTTGTATCTCAAAGCGGCCAAAATCCGTCAAACCTATGGCGATGCATTGTACCTAAAACGCGGCACCAAATTCGTCGAAGGTTCTGGGTTGATACTCGGCCCCAACAGCCCCTTCAACATTCCCCTCTTGGGCATGCTCCTCTAGGCCATAAATAAATGGATGACAATGTAGACGCCGGCTGTCAGCCTGCCATAGTCGAATGTATGGAAGAACTCTCCGCTGAAATTCGAAGATATGAGCATGCCCTGAAAGTCTACAACCGATTGGATAAGGTGGTATCAAATGCCCTGGACTCGTGTTCCGTGAGCAGTCTGTTGTATGACCGGCATAGGCGCAGCGGCCTCCATTCCTATCGGATCCTTAGCCTGAATTAGCGCCACCAGAACCTTGGTCCGATCCCCGATCTCGCGGCGCGTTACCAAGAAGAAGAAGAAGCATCGAGATACAGTGCGGTTGGCGAGAACCTTCAGATCTCAGATTGTCGGCAGCGCGCTGGGCGACGAGACCGCGATAACTGTGACCTGTTTCAAAAACTATTACGATGAGAAGGATCAGTTGCGACAGCCTTTGACCCCTTTTAATGAAGTTCTAACAAATCATATCCCACCGCGCTAGTTGCCCCGGAGCACCGCCCAGCTCACATCCTGCTGGCCGTCCGCCGTCCCGCCTGCCCATATGACTTTTCCAATGAGGTTTCCCCCATTAGAAAAGCTGTAAATTTTCTGCTGCATTTCAGACCACCAGTTCGAAATCGAAGTAGTTGTACTCGCTTTTCTTTGCTTTCTCCATTTCGTGTTTGGCAGGCCCCAGCCACGGCCACAATGTCCGCGGAATTGTTTCCAATTCCCGTTTCATCCTATCGCACGCCCAAACCTTAATCATTTTCCCTTTCCTCTCCAGCGTCAAGATTTTACTCTTTCATATTTTCCTTCAATCTCTCGCACATCTGAAATCTTGAAAACTCCCCCGGGATGTCTCTCCATTTCAAAATCAATTCGGCTTGATCTTTTATCCTGGCCTCCCTTTGGGCCCTTTTTCTCACTTCCTCTTCGCTCTCATCATGAATTTCATTTCGGGTTCCATTATTTTATTTAGAACCCGGACGTGGTTGTCCTGATCCACCTCCCGCCAGTCGCTCGCGGGAGGTTCTCCGGATTCCACATAACGAATGTGTACGAAAGCCATAATTCATAAAGAGACTAACCGAGACACCGCCACATAGTTTTGCCCCGTAAATGGCCAAGTGCCGCAGAAACGGTAATATGTAACTACTGACAGAATTATTTGCAACGTTCATACCCAAGATACATATAAGGACATGAATGAAACAGGTGAGAAAATGGTTCGATAATTCAAACTACGCGGCCGGCCAATCTTCTGGAATCGACACGAGGCTGAACAAAAAGGTGATCGGCATGTTCAAGGATGAGTGTGCGGGGTGCCCATGACCGAATATATCGGACTCCGTGCGAAGATTTATGCCTTCAAGGCGCGGCAGACCGAGTGTAAGAGAGTAAAAGGGTGAAGAGGAATGTTGTCAAAAAAGAGATCACAATCAAAGACTAAAGGGCATGTCTGAAAACGACTATAGACACTTACAGATCGATGAATGTCATCCTCAGCAAGCTACACTAGATTTACACTATGGAGTGCAACAAGATGGCATTGTCAGACAACGATAAGAAGCGAATCATCATACCGGACGGTATTCAGACCCTAGCCCACGGGCATTATAGAACCTTAATAAATGGATAAAAGTTGCGTGCACAGTATATATAATGTGGCATCTTTAATCACGACGATGGGGATGGTCCCGGGACGCACTGGACATGGACAGGATCGGTGAAGGTATACTTTTTACGGATAGCCGCCGCCGCGCGAAGTGGTGGACTACCTACGACCTATTGTCTCCTACAATTCCGACCAACTGCAACAGCGCGGCACGGTAGTGTGTGGGAATTTTTGCTTACACGTTCTGAAGGAGTTGTAGGGCTGGCTATCGTTTGACGACGTGGTGTTTGATTTGCTGTGTTAAATAAATAAATAACTATGACAGATAAATTTCGAAGTTTGAGAGAGCAACGCTTCATTTTGGCGAAGGTCCGGCAGGACCTCGACATGGGGGATCATCGCATCACCAAATCTGGGGAAAAGGGGAAAGCAGTTTCGACGCGGTGACCAGGCGGCGGGTCAATCGACAATCCAAAGAAAACGATGACGACATCGAAGAGTTACAAACGAAGCTTAATCATACGACGATTGAGTTGACGTGCATCGAAAGGAAATATGATAGCTTGATCAACGGTTTCTGTGCGGGACAAAGTGGGCAAGAAGGAATTAGTATCCACCAACTGGGGAAGATGACATTTGACCTTGATATGCTGAAGCATGCCATTTGTAATCTGCCCGAGAGGACGCGAGCAGATAAGCCGGTCACTAAAGGATGGTATGCGAAGAACTGGCCAAACCTGGTAACAGACCTCCAAGGCAGGATCTGCGAAGTCGAACAAAAGGTCAAGTTTTACCACACGACTGGTAGGTCTGGACGCAGCGCCACTACTGAGCAAACACTTGCAACCGAAGATAAAATAGAAGTCGAGTGTTTTTCACTTCTCAGGTTATCACTTACAACCTTTCTGGTCTTGATGAAAGAGACCAGAAAGTTTGCCGAAGGCGGGGTGGGGTGGGGTTAACTCCAGGTCGGACTGTTTGGTCAACGAGTTGAAAGTTCCGGGATAGCCTTTTCATTTGACATAGACCTCCTTCATGCCGTTCCGGGTGCAAGACCTTTTCGATGCGGTAAATGTCTTGAGTTGTCTTTTGTAGGCTCGTAGAAGGATCCCTGGATTTCCTCATCTTTGAGATCCCTGGGGCGGTAGGTCGGCGGCTGAGTGTTCAGCTGCTGAGAGATGGTGAACACCTCTTCGGTCCAACGGGATATATGGCCTTTCTCAAATGTGGTCTTCTTCTTGGTGATTCGAACCTTGTCGCCGGCGCGAAATCGATGAGCCTGCATGGGAGGTACATCACCATATAGGTTCCAGAACACTTTATCCTCATGTTCCTTCCGACTCGCGGCGGCGAAAAATTCGATAAATTCTTTCAAGTCTAATAGATAAATGATGGATAGTTACAAATATGCTTTTCTCGATATGGCTGAAGGCGCCTGCCACTATCGACAATGAAAAAGACGATCACCGTTGCCTTCGTTAAAGACTGAATTGCTTGCCGCGTTGGAGAGATAGATATGAGAAGTGTTCTGTGGAGTTCTTCCTCAAGCAATTCAGAATAGATTCGATTGGAAAAGAATTTTATTGTGAGAGGGGGAAGGTCTTTGCCCGGTTTGCATTTCAGGCCACTATGTGAGAATTCTGGAGGAAAAACTCGCACATCTGAAAGCATTGCAAGTGCGAGTGCAGGCATGAGTTCGAGGTTGACCCCGTTAGCCGCATTGACCGCAGTGGTGGTGATTTCGACACGTGGAACGCTGGTCGAAGCTATCCGCCAACCCCAATGCGTAATGAAGACGATCAGAGGTGGTCAATGCACTCATCCATGTCAGCCGGAGAGAGACATGTGCCGCCGACACATGAAAATTCCGCGGACGACTCGTTGCCAGCACGCCCTCAAGACGGGGAAGCTGTGTGGGAAGATATGCCAGAGCAAGGACACGTTGTGCTAGCGATACTTGAAGACTCGTTGCCAGCAAACCCTATGAGGCGTTCACCCCAACGCTATCGTACGTTCATCTCAACGCTATGGAGCGTTCGCCCCAAAGCTATAAATACATGTCATTCATTAAGATTACCGGCCCCAAGCCGAGGAAAGCTCTTGCTAAGGAGTTCCAGGATGTCAAACGCCGCATCCAAGCTGACATGTTACAACAGCGACTTGAGAAACCAGGGTTGAGTCGCAATCTTATCTAGTTTTTCAAACCCGTGATAGAAGCACAAGAGAAGACCGCCGCCCAGATCAGCAAGAAGATCTGCCAACAATTCCCCCCGCCGCTGCCGGCATTGCCGCCCCTCCAAAGTTTGCTTTTCCATTGCCCATTGATCAGACAAGCATCCATACGACCCTTGGAACCCGGGCGCACAAGTATCTCAGTATGACAGACGAGTCAGACCACTCCTTTGGACTGAGATCTCAGGACAATGATATTCTCATTGGGAGGAAACTGGTCCCATCGATGGGAACGACATATTTGTGGACGGTGTGTGGTACAGAGGAAAGCACGAGCTCTGGGAGCTCATAGCCAGGAAGAGACCTATTACCTTTGAACCCGATCATTTGGACACCTATGCTGAGATCTTAAAGTCCTCGGGCGCTATGTACCAAGGTAATGATGTTGTTTCTCGCACTCCTGGAGCAGTAAAAGTTGCAAATGGAAAAACATCGTTTCACACATATACAAACTGGTGAAGCAAGGCATCGGTGTGCGCACAGTCTATTTACCTACAGATTTCGACCAGTTGCTGGATCGATTAGATCTTAGCAGAGCGTCCTACGAGGCGGGGAGCTATGGTGTAAAAAACGAAATCGTGGCCATCCTCGATGCGATGAAACGGCAAGGAAGGATCAACAATCAGCAATACAAGTCGGGGCAACGCAACATCCTATAAATAAAACATGTTGCAAACAAAGAAAGGTTATCTCCGGAAGTATGTGTACGGTGGTGGAGGTCTCTTTGACACGGTCACCAAAACGCTGGAGAGTAAGGTACTGGCCGCCGCCAAGGGTGTTGAAAAGGGTGCAACCAAAGTTGTGGATCATGTAGTCACCAAAATGACCAAGACCCGACAAAGGGTCAGAATCAACGCCATCATCCAACCCAAATAGAACTTGCACAGCATCATTCCCGGAGAGGCATCGCCACCATCCAAGACTTCGTAAAATCCTATAAATAAATACACAATGTCTGAAATCGCTGCTTTCAAAGAACCTTTGGTCTTTGATGACACTCTTCAGGAATACGAGTACCATGAGTATGAACCCATCACGGGGTCGAATCTGAACAGCTCTGGTGCTGAGATACGAATCAACATTAAAACTCAGGACCTTTTCACCCACCCGGCCGACTTATCTGCTTGTGGAGGAACGGCTTCAAAAGAATGATGGCACCGCCTAACAAGATGCCGATTTGATTTTGCTGGTCAACAACGCCGTCATGTATTTGTTCTAGACCATCAGCTACAATCTTTCTGGCCAGGCAATCGAGACTCTCAGGTACCCCGGAGTTGCCACAACCAGGTTTGGACTTTTGACCTACCCGCACGATTTCTCCAAGTCTCAAGGTATCAATCAGCTATGGTTCAAGGTTTCATCTGCCAATGCCGCGGCCAAAAACATTGGATTCGCCGCCAGGAGAGGTTATGTCATTTCGAAACCAGTCATCAAAGGTTCGTTCTCATTTGGCACCAATTGAAACACTTCTTCGAATTTGACCAGGTTTACGACAAGCTGGTGCACCTATTCAAACATGAATTGACCCTCGTTCGAGACACTGACAACGCTGCGGTGTTCAAAGATGCTGGCGTCAATGCCGTGGCTAAGATCATGCTGAGTAAAGTCTCTTGGTTTGTTCCCCACGTCCTGCCTTCAGACGAGACCAAGGTACAGGTGCACAATACGATTGAGAGCTGGACATTGGTTACCGCATGAAACAGTGCGACTTCGGGGAATACCAATTTCAGTTGAAGGCTGGCCAGTAAAAGTAGTCCCGAAAAACCTAGGTGGGTCATCATAGCGTTTCAGACGGACAAGAGTAATGATCAGAATGCAAAACCCGCCGTCTTCTATCACTGCCGATTGCGCAACATCTATGTCACATTGAATGCACATCCCACCGTGGATTACAATGCCTAAGTCACTCACAACAGGTTGGGTAAAATGTACAAGGAAGCCGCCGACTTCAGGAGGAAGTTTTTTAACATAGATCATCTCATCAGCAACCCCAACATCACCCCCGCCGATTTCTCAGATCTGTACACGCTGTTTGTCTTCGATTTTAGCAAACAATGTGAGAAACTCAAGGATTCCGCCGTGGACATCTCCGTCAGGGCCGAGTTTGATCAAAATTCCCGGCTAACAGTCAAGCCTTTGCGCTCGTCATCTCAGATAGGATTCTACGCCTCGAGTCTGATGGTAGAAAGATGAGCGTCGTATTCTAAGTCCTCATGAATAAATGAGTGACTTGCTGCAACCAATCACCGATAATACCAACCCAAAACAAGGGTTCTCTTTCATCGTCTCCAGGCATGATAGCCGAATCACCACCAGATTTAACCCGCCCGTTGAACTGAAGAATTACAATAGCTATGAAATAGCCTTAGGGCCACCTTGAGACCAACTATTCTCCTGGGCAATAACAACCTCCGCTACTCGCCCGATGAGGCGACAACCTGACAAAGCATTAGACTGAGAACCGGCTCCTATGATTTTGAGGAGATCAGTAATGAGATTCAGCGACAAATGCGACTTAACCGGCACAAAGCTAAGATCATCATCGGCGCCAACACAGGCAACTCTATCCTTACGCAAAACCTACCAGTTGGACGTTGATGTCGCCGCCAGCGTGAACACGGTGTTGGGGTTCGCGCAAAGACTTTACTCATTCGACAAGGCGACAGATAGGTACACAGAGGGCGAAAACATTGTGAATATCATCAGCATCAACAGCATTCTGGTCAATAACGACATCATCCGTGGGAACTAGTTGATGGCTCGCAGCAGTCTGCCATTTACAGTTTCTTTTCGAATGTTGAGCCAGGGTACAAGATCGTTCAAAATCCGCAAAACTCGCTGTATTTACCCGTGACACTGAACACCATCCAACGTATGGAAACTTACCTCAGAGATCAAGACGGAAATCCCCTCGATCTCAGATGTGAGCATCTATCCATTCGCTTTCATCTCCGCGAGGTATAAATAAATAGACTACCAAGAATACGGATTGAACTTGACAAATGGTCAGGTCGATAAACCGCAACGCGCGGTGAAGAATGGTTGCCCAGTTAACATTAATCTGTCTCACGCGAACCTGTCGGGCGAACACAAGATGCTGCTCATTCGCCGGCAGATTCAAAAGATCACCACTCTTCTACAGAAAGGATCTAGAGATGATCGTCAAACAGTTGAAGAAGAACATGCAAAAGGAAGGTGGATTCTTATCCATGTTGGCTGAAGAGAGCTCTTTTCATGGTCGCGAAAACCATCCTGTCGGCCTTGGATGTTTGCGCATTGACTGGACTTGACGGAGTAGCCGTCAACAAAGCGCTTGGATCCGGATTCTCACTGAAAAAAGGGAGGATGTGTCTGCCTGGTCACCACTAGTGGTAACGGTCTCTATCTCAAACCCTCAAGAGTGCGCATTACGCAGGGCGATGGATTGTACTTGAAACGCGGCGATAGATTCTATGAAGGATCCGGACTCATCTTGGGACCCTCGGTATGCTCTTGTAAACCTACAAATAAAAGTTTGACGAAATACTAAAGGGGAATATCGGTTTGTAAAAATGAGAAGGTTCACGAAGGGCCTATGTTGGCCCTATAATTTCATGACATTTCGATCACATATTTTTTTCATAATCCTTGTCGGAAAATAGTAGCATATATCTAACTAATACATTTATAATGCATTTTGACCCATGACATCACTGATGACGTCACAGTAACATCATAATCACGTACATTCCGAGAAAATCCCATGATTTTGCCCAAAAATGGGACAATTTTTGGTAGTTTTTGCTCTAGATAACAATGGCCACACCCCTCGATCCAAAATATTTTACTCTCAAAAGATTATTCTGACACATGGGGATATTTCAATCGCAAAATTATTTGGATTGAGGGGTGTGGCCAATGTTTGCCAGACCAAACATGATGTTAAAAATGCCAAAAAAACGTAAATTTTGCTGAAAAGTTTACATTTTCCAGATCTTTTGGGCTAGTTTTAGGGGAATATGTTCTTCTGAAGCAAAACTAGCTTTAATTCAATAAATATAAATATTTGAAAGTGTAATTCATAAATTTTTCACGCGGTTTGGCATACTTAAATAAGACCTTCGTGGCCCTATACCTTTCAAATGCACGTAAATTCAACTTTATACATTAATGTAAAAGAAAACAGGGAAAATGTGAGAAACCAATAATTGTAAAAGACTTGAGGAAATGTTTAAAGTAAACAATTACGAAATATGGGAGTTTGCGATAAAGCTTATTTTCTACCCTTCGTAGAATTTAAAATAGAACACTTAATTCGAATCAACGGATTAAGTAGGTCTATGAGAACAAAAGCATAATCAGTTTTGAAAAACCCTTATGTTGATGAAACCTTGATGAAAACAACACAAGACAATTTGCTGTTGCTCCTGCAGACGAGGCCCATAACAACATCATTTTCATCTGCAAAAAGCATTACATTGATTGTTTAATTACAGAATTAGGCACTGAAAGTTAACAAGGCAATCCTACATATACCGCAGCCACGCTCTCAATAGAGGAGACAATCGATAATCACAAGTCAGTCATGGCTCCCTTTGGTCTGTCCACCAAATATCGGCAATAGAATACCGAAGGAACAAGTTCAGAAAGGCATAATCCGTAGACAAAGCAAAATTGGGAACACAGAAATGGAAAAACCACAAAAAGGACAAGACGACAATATAAAACTAAAGAAAAAAGTAAACAGAAGACAAAGAAAACACGAACAAGACGACGCAAAACCAAAGCACTTACAATGTGAACCTTCACAAAAACAGGGGGTGACATCAGGTGCTCTAGAAGGGTAAGCATGTCCTGATCCGTCGACTTCACCCGTCACATTGCAAGTGAGAATGTCCGGGAAGAAGTAAATTCCGTGGAGTGTCAAATCAGTAAGACGAGAATTTCTGTAGTGACGATATTAACAAAGGCTGATCATAACCCTGGCTTAGTTGCTTCTGTGACAGCAATTTCGCTCTGTTTAGAAAGTCACTATACGAATCACATGACATGCACCAAGTTTCTAATGGGACATTTTTGAAAAAGTTCTTAACGACAGATGACCAAGTGACCTATAAATTTGAACTTTAACCAGATTTGGTTGATTTTTTTAATTTGGTGATCAGTTTTACCATAGATTCCTGAGTGATTTAAGCGGTCAAAATATCGTTTCTTGCTTATAACTTGGTTTATTCATTTCCATATTCAGTGCTTTTTATTTGTGCACTTTAGTTAAGTATGCAATATAGACATGCAGCCGACCATTTAGTTTATTTCAGCTTCTGCACGATTTGACAATTTAGACCGCCAGTCTTTCCATTAGAGATTCCAATACGTTCGCAATTTTCATAAAGCAGAAGTACATGAAATTCTTATCAAAGAAGTCACCAGCAATTATTCCATCATCTTCTGTCTTGGTAAATACATTTATCCAATATTGCGGGCATTATTTTCTGAATGTGCACCACCACTATTCAATACGCTGATTAGCGATGCTTTTTCCAAAGATGAAACAACGCTTTATGGCCAAAGCATCATTACGATAAATTCTTATGTGTCTGTAGTATTTAAACATGACCATTTTTTGGTCCCTTTATCTGCACGTACTATTACAGGGCATCCACCATATTTCTTTGCTGCGTCAGTGAAATAAATTTGGGGTCATTGCTGATTTTGTATGCCTCTTAGCACAAAATATATCTCGAAAATCCATCTATGCAACCATGTATGCCAATTCCAAAAGGAAAAAGTTTGTCATATCCGTCTACATGCTGGCACCAGTTATGCCCTCGAT
>JAOXYJ010831480.1:0-13274 GCA_028566555.1 Lithophaga nigra | reverse complement strand
ATGGGAAGAAAACAAAGAGCTTTCTTTCCTTCCGCAAATCGTCCAAAACCTACCGTTTTTAGTTCTTCTGGCTTGCGCAGAGACTTGAAAGCGGCAAAAGCTTCGATCCCGTCGAGGTTGATCGCATCATAATCATCAGATAATGCGTTAGAATTTAAATAACATTATAAAATTTGAAAATAACGGACGCCAGTAAGACGACGGGAAGAAAAGGAATAACAATATCTTGCTTTTGTTCAATTGCATGTATGATCGGCAGTAAATCCGGGTGTAGTAAGACGACGCTCCTTTCGAACCTGCTTCTAACGGAAGGGTAGTATTCAAATGATCGTGCTTCTTGTATTAGACCATCTATTGGTTCATTCACGTTTGTATTTTAGAGAGAAGAAATTTCCCAAAGACAAACTCGTTCTTTCAGTGGAAGATGGAAAGGCTGGAGACCTTCAGAATTAATCCAAATAATCACACCCTAATTGTATAATTTACTTCTAACCGGATTTACTAGATTTTTAGCTATTTTTGTTATCCCCTTCTATTCGAGCGCACTATTTGTAGCCCATAACATGTTTGTTAAATTGATCTCCAACTTAGTCACTGGGCAGGTGAAAAAAAATCTGATAAATATATCCGCAATCTCACACTTTTTAAATAAAGTGTTCAGAAATAATGAAATGTGAAATACGTGCATATTTAATGGGACACAAATTTGATACTGGCCATAACCACAAGGAATGGGGTTTACTGATAAGGTTTATTATAAAGATATCTGTATTGTTAAAGAAAAGGAAAGGGCCACGAAGGGCACATTTTGGCTCTAAAAATCAAAGCATCTAATATCAAAGAATGGTAGATGTTTTTGACCGCATAAGACATCAACTTTCACGCACCAATAAAAACTATGATCATATTTTTCACCTGTCATATTAAATGACCTTTAAAAATAAGATCAAATTACAATTTCACCCAAAAAGGCAATTTTCAACCTTTCTACTAGAGAACATTGGCAACACTCTTCGAACAAAAATATTTCGAGCCAGAAAGATGTATTTCGATGAGTAAGACATTTATAAACAAGAATAATTTTGTTTGAGGAAAGTGGCCAACTTTTTTTGCGAAGAAAGACGGTTAAAAATATACAAAAATGTCATAAAACGTTAGATTTCCCCCGTGTTACACAGGATTGTGATGTCATTGTGAAGTCGCCAGTAAAGTCAAGAATCGAAAAGTCCTCTCGTTGTATTTAACAGAGTCCACATAAATATTTTTTGTCATTTATTATAAATTTATCTTTAACCTAATTTTATCATATTTTAGGGACATCTAAGACCTAACGCTTTAAAAAAAACCTGCAGTATTTTTTTTTCGCGGAGAAAACTCTTATTTAATCACCATCTGCATAATACCACTTAAACACTATGTCGACTAAGATTCATGAAAACGTTAATATATGGTCAGTATATCTTCAGCTATTTCTAAATTTTCTCTGCTTAAAATTTTAAAATATATGTGTAAAACTACCAATGGTTTGTTTTTTTTTATTTTTTGGAAGCAGGGCGGTACACAATAAAACACACAGATGTGACTGCAAAGCTCTGAGAAGAAGAAATGATATTTCTTTATTTTAATTAGAAAACTTTATATTTTTTTTTCTAAAGTAGAGTTCATTTCGGCAATGATCCTAGTAATATATGTGCTAAACTTGATTTGCTTATATTTTACAGGATCTGTTATATTACCTATGAAATTACAGAAAATTATATTTTCAATTTGGTTTTGATTTGAATATGAACTGGGTATATTAGATTATAGAACTAATTTACTTATTTTCATGTCTAATAGGCATGAGGTTTATTGATTAGGTCATTTTTGAACAAGTGGCAAACTGTTGACTTGAAAGTTGCTTAATCAGGGGTTTGAAACAACCATATTAAAGGCGTGTTTCCTTAAATTTTAACGGCCATAACCACAAGGTGGTGGAACACTTCAGAGTTTCTGTGTCTCAGCTAAGTAATGACATCTTTTCGTCATAGATAAAACAACTGAGTCCTACATTCAAGAATATGACTATTTCCGGATTTGACTATTGTACTGAACGTGACAAAAAATCGCACGGCGAGTGATGCTAGCATAGTAGGAGATGCTTATCCTGTCGACGGCACCTGATCTTGCTCCTTTTGCGAGTTCGTGCAATTTCCCGTCGTTTGTTTCATGGATTTACTAGTTTTGAACTCTGAATGGTATCTACTGTTTTTCTTATTTATAGTGCAGCGATCTAGAAATCTACTCACTGATCAATGTGTGTTTTTCATTAGTCAATTTTTTTGTTTGCGGGAATAATTTTTCCTAGTATTTGAATGGTTACTTTTCTTTTGAAATTTGACAGTTGCAGAGATTGCAAATTTCCGTCTTCAGATTTGTTGCTTTTTATTATCATTATTATTATTTCTGGTCTAATCCTTGGAATATCGGCAATAGTATACCGAAGGAACAAGTTCAGAAAGGTAAAATTGGGAAAAGAGAAACGGGAAAGCTACGAAAAATGACAAGAAGAGAATACAAAACTTAAGAAAAAGTAAACATAAGAAAAAGAAAATGTGAACAAGACGACGCAAAAACCAAAACACTTACAATGTGAACACCCACAAAACCGGGGGTGTTTGATTTACTATTCTTAATATTCCAGAATTTTAATTCTCAGTAAGTATAAAAATTTGCAGTGTGAATGTGTGAATGAAAGATTTTACGAGTGTATGTAAGTGATGAATTAACGAATGTAAATTTGATAAAATAAAATAAAATAAATAGTAATGTTTGAATATAAGAAGTTTAAGTTTATAGTGTAGATTATCAAAAGCACACGTAAACGTTTCTCATAAAATTTTAAAACGGTTAAATTTAGGTAACTAATTATTTTAGCCATTTCAACACTTGTATGAGCGTATAATAAAGATTTTTAATCTAATATGTTGTGTAATATTTTATTATAAAAGGTAGAATTTTCTAATGGGAAATGACGCTTATCTTACCCTAAAGTCCTGTTTGACATGTTGTATAAACAGATTATGATATAATTAATGACATAAAACAGAGTGGTTTTGATTTAACTATTCAGGTTCAACAGTTGATTTGGATTAATAACGAAGTAGATGCAATAAATCAGCGACATTTGTACCATACATAAGGTAAATGATCAATGTATTTTTGCATGTTTCTGTACTTGTTTTACATGTATTTATTTTGCTTAAAATATGATGTGGGAGCTTCATGCTTTGTCAAAAATGTGTCATGTGTATTTTTGTTTTAATATCTTTGCTGATTATTTTGTCCATACTTGTATCAGAAAAGCGCTTTTTACGCAATAAAATTTGCATTTTTGTAATCTTCAATTTACAATTGTAATGTAATTCACCTCAACAGTTAATATAATTTGACGCAAAGAATAAGTTTTATACACAATTTAATATGATGCATTCAAAACATCTGTATTTCTTTTAAATATAGTTAAAATAGTGCAAAACATAATGTGCAGTAAATAAATTAAGTACAATCTTCTTATTCATGTAAGTTTAAACATTTGGAATAATCATATATATTTTTCCATTACATACATGTCTGCCTATCTTTTCTTTTTAAAATCTACTGTTATATTTCTTAGTCCTATAGCTGACTATTGTTATTACAGGGTCAAGTATTTTGATCATTTCATATTTCTGACAATCCTCAAGAATAAGGAATTCTAGAGACTTGAGATATTTATTTGTGTTTATTTTCATATCGCATGTTTGAAAGAAGCTCTACTACACTTATGAAAACCGTCTGCATTAATTTATTAAACTTGCAATAATTCCTATCTGCGAAGTAGCCGATTCTTCCTATATTACGTTTTTGACTTTATGATTCTTAGTTAGGTAACAGGAAGATTTTTTGAATTACTTTATTTTTTGGAAGATACATACATAACCAAACTGCTAAATTTAATGAATTATGTTTGAAGTCTGACTTTTTACATCAAAACTTTAATAATGAAAGTATGTGTTATACAAAGACATCAATGGCAGAAAAAGGGTTTTTTTTTATGCGTTATTGTTATTCTTAAGCTTACATTTATTAATTCAAAAACTGGAATTTTTCCAACCTAAATTCCAACCTAAATTAAGCATATCATCACAGCTATCCTTGTATCAGGACAAAAGTATAGGCATTCAGATGAGACATCAGAATCTTTATTTATCAATTACATAAAAATGATAGTTATACTATTTTATAAGCGACAATCCAGAACGAAGGTTTCTTGATTTTTGTTCAGTTGTTTATATCATATGGAGGTATGTTGAACTTATGACTTAGTAGTTAAAATTAGAAACTAGAACAACAACCCTTTCCTGTTTCCAAGAAATAAGTCTACCATGAAGGTGGTTTTGTGTTTGTTAAATTTACTTGGTTATTTAATATGCGAGTAATGAAAGGAACTGGGATTGTGAAGAAAAAGGAAACCAGGCGTAGTTATTTTTCAATAGTTTTACTTTAAAAATAAACCATAAAGGAAATTTGCAAAGCGGGGTTATCGTTCTGTTACAAAACGTCTTCAACAAATTCAATAACACGACCTAACATTTTTGTTCCAACGAATTTCAGATAATCAATGGCAGTAAATACTCAGAATGGCAGTGATGAGGATTTAACAGATTTCATGTAAACCAATGAATCTACAAGATAGAAAGTACCAAAATTTCGGAACTTTGATGAAACTCGACATTCAATGCAAAAACTCTGATATTTGTTTTTTTGGTTTTTTTTCATTTTCACTTTGGTATCTTGAAAGCAGTGTCTTACAGAGGCTTCAAGCGTGAAATATTATGAAAAGTCTTTGGTGTACAGACATTGTCAAGATGTCATCTAATTAATATGAGATACTTGTTCATTCATATTTAGTATGCATAACTATGGCATATTCTCTATCACGGTTCGTACCTAAATTACAGTTAGTAATCAAATGGGTTGCAATAACTTTTGTATGTTTAACTGTGATTATGGCAATGACCAGCCAAAACTTGTCGATAATTTTCTGCTATGGCAAAATTACCATGAAATCGGTACCATTTGTTTGGGAAGACACATCACATAATTGGTATAATGTTACAAAGTCAGCTCCTATAATAAATAGTACACAGTCTTTTGGTACAGTTACGTTGGATGCAGAACTTGTGACACAACTTGCTCACAATGAAGCGTATCATCATTTGAGTAAGATTTTGAAAAATGGAGATATTATTCAGTTGAAAATTTGGAGCAAGTTAATTACCCATACAAATATGGAAGGTCGAATAGCAATATTTCATAATGTTTTAGTATCTTCAGATGGATGGATTATTCATACAAGATCTTGCTTAGCGGTAATAAATGGTGGATGTCACATTCAAGACTGGGAGAGCATACCTCATATTTCTGTCCAGAATTACGAGAGAGTAATTTCAATTGGTGTGCCTTGGGGTGAAGGAATATGGCATTTTCTGATGGAAGCATTCGTAGCATTTGCACATATATCCGATTCAGACAAACGTACATGCTTTATACACGTAACAGCTAAAAACCCATGGGTGTTATATTGGCTTGAACTTATAGGAATTCAACAAAATAAAATAATAACTGGAAATGTTGTAGCCAAAATATTACTAGTTCCAGAAATGGGACGTTGTGGTACACCATCAGTTACACATATTCATTGGTTACGTAAAATAATTCCGTCTAAAGTTCCCTTACATCCAAATAGAATTGTTTTGATTAAACGAACTCGAAAACGTGTGCTAAAGAATTTTCATCAAATTCAACAAATTGTTGAAGAGTTTGCTAAAAAAGGAAATTTAAAATTAATTTTACATGATGATAGTTCTTTACCATCTGTAGAAAAACAATTGGAGGCCTTTGCTAATGCTTTAATTGTGATTGGTCCTCATGGTGCAGGTATGGTAAATGTAATTGCGTCTAAACGGGGTACATGTGTAATTGAATTTATGTCTATGGATCCCAATGTTTGCTACTTACGCTTAAGTTATCTTTTAGGTCATAATTATTTCGCTATACCATTATACAAGAACCATGTTGTTAATATTTTATTGGTTGAGAATGCTCTTAATTCATGCTCTCAAAGTCTAAATAAAACATATATGTACTGAAGGTTCTTCTTTTAAGATAACTTCTACCGATTCTATTTTATAAAGTTTTATAAAACTAAGGTTTATCTTACATATTTCGCAGGTATCCTTAGCTGGGTTTGATTATTCTTTTTTTGACTCTTTGGTTCATTTTTGTTTTCATTAATTTGGTTTTTCCACATGGTCGGTCTTCCAAATGTTTGGGTTCTACCAGTACTGATGAAGTTAAAAACAGAACTGCGGTCTGCTGGTCAATATCTACGAACGGTTGCTCTTCTTTTTTTTTCTACCGAAGCTAGGCGTTGACCATAAACTCATCTGATCTTTGTATTTTTTATTTTGAGTGGTAACCACGATGTAAATGCAGTTTTGACTAAAAAATTATTCCAGTGCTAAATAGTACATGCGAAAAGATCCCGGAGAAGCGGATTTTTTAAAGATTATAACAAGGTCTGTTGGGGTAAGAAATATCAAATAACACCGTGTGTCATTTAAGATACAAAAATTTATGTCCTTTTAGTCTGTCAGCATTACAATATTTTTACTTAAAAATCCAAGTGTCGGGGACATCTTTTACCTTTAGTGGTAAAGAGGTAAAATTTCAGCAATGCCCTGGAATACTGTATTATCAGCATCCACTTAAGCGATTAAAGTCTGTCAATTAAATCAATATTGACTTTTAAATGAAATAGCAATGATGTGTCATTATTGTGGCAATATAACAGTTATTGAAATATTAAAGTAAGCATTTTATCATTATGCATATTATTGGCCGGGATTTCCATTTCATTCACTTACCCGTTTTCCCATATTAAGCTGAATTTTGACTGTTATCTGTAAAAACTAAATCTACACAAGATTTTCCGTTTGATTATCTGAAAGCTTTGTGGCAAATTCCAGAAGAAACTATACAGAGAATGCTTCGGAACTACCTGTACAAATGGACAAATGATGAGGACATATTTGAGCGTATCAGTTATCATTGCTAGCAAATAGGCCTACGGTTGATGACGCGGTTGGCGTTGACAGAAGGCTAGTAATTACATACTTGTTTCACTGGTTCATCTAGGATAAAGCTTTTTACTTCATAAAGGTTTTCTCCACTTCTTGAGCGGACATTTCCCTGACTAAAAGCCGAAATTCTCTACACATTTTTCTAAAACTAGACCTAGGCACTACAGACTCCATATTGTGCAAGGTCATTATCTACCCCCAAGGTACTCATAACGTACAGATTGCAAGCCTACGACTTTACGATTAGGTATAACTTCTTGCAATAAAAATATTTCTCATAATGTTCTGGTAAAAACGAAAAAGAATGTACGCATTTCCCATATCCAACTGAAAAACTACAGACTAATTTTTTCAAAAAGCTGTCATGTACGCCAAGTTTTTCGAACACTACAAATCGTACAGCTGCATATAGCTGTGACCTATCTCTTTACAATATTTGATACCTTCGCTCTATTAAAATTCCTCTTCACACTGTTTTCAGATGAAAAATTTACAGAAACATTTCCATACAAGAAGCAACAGGCCTATATAATAGCATGATGGCATACTTGGCATACTTCGTACTTGGTTTAAGGTACTCAGACTGCATATAATATCCCTGTACATGGCTGAAGAGTTAACAATAGCTTGAATAGTTACAAGGTCCATACTTACTGCAAGTTACCTCAAATCTGTAACATACTGCATACCAGTACGTACCCGAGGTGTTCTGTCGGACGATAGTATACCTCATTTTAAGATAAAAACCGCTCCTATTCTGTCTTAGGAAAACATTGAAAGAAAATATTGCCTAATAAATGTTTCTCTTGAAGAACTGAAGACTCCATCTTTCAATTGGCTGCTCGAACGTTCTTGGACCATATTTTTTATATACCTATCTTTAACATACTATAATAGAACTCGCGGAAGGAATGTCATCCTGATTTTGCTACAAGAAAGTCTTTAGCATACCTTACCGTACACAAACCTTTTTGTCCCGTTAAAATGAAAGGGTGTAGACTTAAATTTTAGTTATCCAATATGCATTTGAAGATATTCGGTCCCTCTAGTGCTGCGCTAAATATAATGCAATTTTTGAAATGTTCTACAGTTAAGAAGGCATTTGCCATGCAAGTGTTTTTTTTTTTGTATTTTCGGATATCCGGATGTCATCTTTCGAATGGTTGCTTTGTTATAAAGGTACTTAAGTAATGCATGTTACATAACTGTACATAGTTCAGATTGCAAACTTTACCACTGTAAGTTGTTAATGGCAATAAACATATTTTCCGTCCTATCCCGCTTGAAGTCTTAGTGAAACAATGCCATCTAAGATGTATTACTCCCATACAACTAAAAAGTTTCAGATAACTACTCTGATTTACGAAAAACTGATATCTACTGTACGGGTCCCCAGATTTATAAATCATAAACTAGCACGTTTCTACTGTTGGTACAGCGCAATTTAGAACTGAAATCTCTCCTATACTGTACTAGTTGATAATCCTAAGGTAACATTGGTAACATCTAAGGAGACGTGGTATACTACTATTACTTTTTACATATCACACCGAGAATTTGCCATCTTGGTAATTATCAAGCATATCAAAACGTAGTCATAATAATACCATACTAAATGGCACGCGCAAAGGATAAAAATTGTCATTCAAATGTTGTTAAGGACACTACACATTCAAGGAATTCAGGAGTCTGCAGGATGATCCTAAAGAAAATGACTTATGTTCAGTCTTCAGATTCCTCACTATACTATAAAAATACGGGACTTTTGTTCACATTTGGTCCTGTACGTTTCAACTTTCAGATATTTTAGACCTTGATGATAACAAACAACATTGACGCATTCTAAATAAACACATAAAACTGTAAAGCTTGTGACATACCTCTCACTAATACCTTATTTCAGAGCAATTCAACCAAAAAATAACACATAGTTGCGAAGATCTGGACTGTACAGCAACCATTATTGTATACGGTATAGAATCCTTTTTTGGGGAGATAATTTATGTCGGTGAAGTACAAGGAAGCGTAGTATATCAAAATTCCATACTGATAAAATCCTTAGGAATATACAAGATCCACAAAATGAATTGGACGTGATGGCATGAACTCCTTAAGGAGTTATCTGGGTCTGTCGACAGGGTTAGCGTCTCCTGCTATGCATGCATCACCTGTCATGCAAAAAGCTTATGTTCAATTAACAAACGTCGTAACCAGGGATAAGACAATTGGAATACCGATTGTCTGCTGAAATATCAACACCCCAAACTTGAAAATAATTATCGAATAAAAAGTCCAGCATGCTACTGATGGCATTCTCAGTGTATTTGTTTTTGAAATCAGTGTGGTTTACGACGAAGTAAGATCTTTCTTGATCTAAGACGAGATATTTGTATTTGCGCCTGCCATTCATGTTGTTTGATTTGATAAGTAGATGTAGTCGATCTTTGAGTAGTGAATGAGGAATAGAGATGTAGAGAGAAGAAAAATCAAAAGTTTTAATGCTGTGGAAGAATTTTAATAATGGATCTTTAAGATTTTAAAGAAGACTGTTGAATTTTTCAGAAACCACGTCTGATTGACACCACTATTGAAATAAGCCTCTTCACAATATTTTTGGAATCTCTCCTTAACAGCTGAGAGAATATCTGTTCGAATTCATGAGACGGGTTCGTATAAGAACGAGAAGAACCTGCTATGTATCTTACCTTGTATGGACTTTTATGTAATTTCGGCATCCAGTACAAGATTTTCATTGTCATCTTTCAGATTGATTCTAAATGAAAAAAGGACGGATTTATGATATTCCATAATTTCTTCTTCTATGAGTGATGTCAAGGTGTAAGTGGGGTTGCCTGGCGTATCTTATTCTCAGTTCTTTTATTAGACATTTCAGATAATGATGTTTGCAGAAAGCAATATTGTTAGAGGTTTTGTCCGCTGGTACAACAATATATTGATCGTGTAAGGAGATAAAGCAACCACAACTTCTTGGTTCCTGAAGATGTTTGAACCTTTGTTACTCATTTCAGCATCGTAGTTAATAGACTTATATTAATGACTGGACGAGCAGCATTGATCCATTCAGATAAAGTGTCAGGTTTAACAGACCCCCGTTTAGCCCATTCTCTAGCAAAGTCCTCAAAAGCACCGCAAACAATCTAGAATTCTTCGAGTTGATTGGTTATGTATTCTATATTTTGGGCCTGTAGCTAGTAAGTCACGAAGTTGAGAATTGTTATTAATGCCAAGGTTACCAGTGATGACATGCCTGAAAGATAATTGCAAGGGGATGATGAACAAGAGTAATCAGGAGGTTTGAATTTGATATCATTAAGGGTGAAAGTTTCAATCACCATTTTGTCATTAAAAATCAACAGACTTGGTGCAGGCTTAATAAATGACAGTAGCAGTTTTATCTTTGAAGTATTGAAGAATTTTAGATTGTAGACTTTTGGTGGAAGATATTGCTTATATTATTGGCATCCAAACCCTTGTTCGCGAACAAAAGTTAAAAAAATTGCCTTTATCATCATTATTGCAAGTAACATTAAATGGTTTGAATAGTTTGTGTGTAGCAATACCCAATATCGTTGCGGTAAGTCGATAGGCTGGAGAATCCGAATCTGTGATAGGACTGTTTTAGACTTCCTTTAAAAAACCGGTTTAATTTAG
This sequence comes from Lithophaga nigra, assembly GCA_028566555.1. Taxonomy (NCBI): domain Eukaryota; kingdom Metazoa; phylum Mollusca; class Bivalvia; order Mytilida; family Mytilidae; genus Lithophaga; species Lithophaga nigra. The sequence continues at coordinate 2,436 of JAOXYJ010831480.1, read as the reverse complement.
ACAAAGGTAAAAAAAAACATGGTTGTCCGAATATGTTGAATACCCAAAGGTTTTTGGGCATATCGTCTACAGAAGTAGTTGATACCACCCCTTGCCCCTGTGATTTTTCATATTCAAAATCCATTCTAGCTTCAAAATAAAACATCTTAGAAAGGCCCTGAGGTGGTGTTTAAGCATGTATGTTTATTATACAACACATCCGTTTGTATACCTTTTTCTTACAAACTTAATTCTTAAATATAACTAAAGTTTTTCAACATCCGTCATAGGAATCCAAGAATTAAAACTTTCTGGACACCCTTTCCTCTTAACAAACAATATTTTATTATTATTATCCCGTTTTAGTATTTTTTGTTGTTTAATCAGTTTTCTGAAGTTCTGAAGCATAAAAGCTATCTTCAATTAAATTGTTATTTAAATTTCCTATTTCATATTTAATAGGATCAGTCATTTGTATTGTATTAATTTTGAACACTTCTTCAGTCCAGTTAGGAGTATATCCTTTTTTCGAACTCTCCTTTTTTCTTCCTTATTCTAATCACATCTCCAAGTTCAAACTTTGGTTTACTAGGTGTAGGACTATCTGGATACAGGTTTCTAAACACTGTGTTTTCATTTGACTTCTTACTTGCCTCAACTGTCGCTAGCTTAATCGACCTATGTTTTGCGTTGTTATATTTATCAACTAGTTTTGGCAAAACATCAAGTTAACTGTATTTATTATTAGCACTAAATCGCCACAATGTAGCTATTTTGCGCTGACGTGGCGTTAAGAAGCCAACAATCAATATTAGCACTAAAATACTTCTCCATTCTTGTTTTAAGTGTCCTATTAAATCTTTCAACTCCAACTGCCTTTCCTTCATTGAATGTGTGATACATTTCAATATCATGTTGTTCAAGCAACTTGTTAAACTTTTGGTTGTAAAACTCAGAACCTTGATCAACCCACAATCGTGCTGGTTTTCTGTGTTAAATTATTCCAGCAAAAGCTTCAGTAACTTCCTGTCCTGTTTTGGTTTTCAGCCGTAATGTCCAAGCAGGACAAGATAGGATAAGATCTATATTTGGCCTACAGTTTTCATGATGTTTTAACTTCAGTATATTTGCAAGTTAATATTGTCATTAAATAACTAAATGGTGGGGTTTTTCAATATGAGTCATTAAACTGATGAAAAACATTATTTAACTTTGTTAGACGCATGCGTGAAAATAACTAAAAACTGTAAAAAATAGAAAATCACGAGAAAACAGTGAAAAATTGAATAGTTTTTGGCTGTTTAAATATGAGCAGACGCATAAACCACAAGAATATTTTGTACACACATTAGGTAGGCTCAGTAACATTATATTTGACAAGATTGTTGTGGCTCATGCGTCCGCTCATATTTAATTTTATTGCAAACTACTCTTAAACTACCATATTTTGAGTAAATGTTGGTGAAATGCTGAAAACTGACGATTTTGTGGCCTCACTATGACGTCAAAATAGAAAGAGTGGCTGAGAAACTCATTTTTTTCTGAAATATTAGTGTTTTAAGATAAAAAGTATCCATACGCAAATTTTATTTGAAAACGTTCAAAAAGGGGGTGAAAAAGCGCCCTTCTCGTACCTTGTCCTTTGCTGAATGCATCAATCACAGTCAATAAATACTTATACCCTATATTGTCTCTCGAAAATGCTTGCATGTCAACAAGATCAGCACTCCATGTGTCAAAGGCGTAGGCCACCTCTACACATTTTGCTTAACCTTTCTTCAAATTGGTTTATAAAGTCAATTGAGCAGTCCAAATTATGTCCTTTTTCGTGCTTTTTTCTAACTCCAAGCCTTAGTTTATTATTTACTCCAATTGTACCTTGAACAAAACTATATTTACTGATTCTCCAATTGACTTTGATTAAACTTTTTTTAAAAATCTTTCAACATCTTTTTGTCACAAGATTGTTTATTATCCGGATTATCATCATAACAAACATCATGTGACCTGCAAACCGAGAAAAACTTATTCTTCGTTTGTAAATTCATTTCATTATACGGACCGCAATAGTTTGTACCCGGCAATGTAATACCACCTTTAGGCACTAGTGGTTTCATTGCTTTATGTATATCTAACTTCCCGCTGGAGGTAGGTGCCTTAATAAATTTGGATTTAGTTAATCCACAACTTGCACATGTGGATTGTTCCATATATCTGTTGTTTTTAGTTCCAATGATCCCAGGATTTACACTTTCCGTAACTCTGTTCTCCTTGACACAATAACTACTCATAGTTTTTGAAGTAATTTATGATAAGTTTTTCATTATAAATAATGTCATTAGGATCAAGTCGTTTATATAACACATCATACCAACCGTATTCCTGAATTTGTTTCAAGAGAAACAGGCAGAAATACCCGCATAACACACTTAGTTTGTGTTGATATTGAATATCATT
>JAOXYJ010831262.1:0-13278 GCA_028566555.1 Lithophaga nigra | reverse complement strand
GGACGGACGGACGGACGGAAAGACGGACAGACGGACAAGGGTAAAACTTAATGCCCCCGTCGCCGTACGGCGGGGGCATAAAAAAGTCAACATCCCTTCAAATGTTCATTATGGCCACTTCAAAATGTCTTAATTTTCTCAGAAAATCAATTTTAGACCAAAATAAAATAGCTTTGCACATCAGCTGATCTTAATAAAGAAACTGTGCATGTTTGGTTCAATTCTCTTCAGTGGTTTAGGAGCAGTTGCAAATAAACAGGAAGTGTGACAAAGATAACAACGGACAATGCTGATTCAAGACAATGGAAAGTGATCATCTGTTGCCCTGCTAAGGTGGCAACATGATCAGATGGGAACACTTAATAAAAATGACGTAATTTATTGATAAATTTCTATAATAGTAAAATCTTTTTCATTCTGAAAATGGTGGAGGTGCCAACCAAATTGTGATCTGTATTAGAAGTTTAAAGTATAGAATAAAGAATGAAGGTAGGTATTTATATTTATTGAACAGCTGAGAAATTGAAGGGTAGTTTTGAAACCCTGAGGCCATAAGGGCGAAGGGTTCTAAAACATACCATTCAATTTCAACGCTGTTTAATGAATATAAATACCTATCTGAATTCTTTACCCAACTTACAAACCATCAAAATTTGAAAAAGATAGAAATACTACAATTTTAAATGCCTTTCCCCCGTTCAGTGGATCAAGCCAAACTACAGTTCATGAGATATGAATTTTTGCCCATTGTTACCTCCTGAAAATGTCCTTTGTATTGTAATCATGATTGCTGTATGCAACACACTTAATTACTTTCACCTGACTAACTCGGGTCTTTAAATTTATATCTACCCCTTTCTTACAAACCTCATAAGCTTAACTGCTTTGACTTTAATTTTTACAACCAGGGTCAGAGTTATTGAAATAACTTGTTGCATTGTTATTTTGGAATCATCCATTACTTAAATAACATAGAAAACCCATACATAGGTTTGTAATTGAAAAAACATATTAGTAATGTTGACAGGTGAATGGACAACAGACAGATAGAAGGATCTACATTTTAAGTCATGAAATATTAAAAATCTAATTAGAATAGAGGGTGTATATGAATCATTTACTTGTGTGTATTTATGCATTTACATTATCATTTAGAGCATATTATCAGAATTCCACACCCCAAGGGTAGCTGGAGTATAGAAGTATGGCTACCTGGACTTCTCCTGTCCAGCAGTAAGACCCATGCTGAGGAGGCGGCTGTTTGGTAATGCGGGTTGTATAAATACGCAGCACGTCCAGTCTGATTGGGGACAGAATGCCACGCTCTTTGTACGTTAAAGAACCCTTTGACAACAACTCTTCGCAGGGGTCCGTAGATGACCTGTTATAAGGCTAAATTTCTGACCCTACCAAAAACTCCCTCATCTTCCAGTGGTAGCCAAAATTATCCGCCCGTCTCCCGGTCGACCCACTTTTCAGATCCCGCCAATTGATATATTGTAAACTTGTATATGCATATAAATTTGCAGCTGAACGTTAAACAAACATTAATCAGTCAATAGATTTTATCTGATAAATTATGTCTAGATATTTTTACAGCATTTCATACTCCGCATTTTAAAGGACGTGATAGGATAAGGCCCTTTTTAGCCCCCTATTTCCATTTTTTTAAAATTAACTTTTGCTTATATCACGAAATTGGCGTATTAAACAATTTTCAAACATTTACTTAAAATATGGTACATGTAGTTTTCTAGTAGTTTTCATCAAAATTAAATATAAGCTGACACATGACCCACAACAATCTTGTTACATATCATATAATTTAGCATATCTAACAGATGCACAAAATATTATTGTAGTTCACGCGTATGCACATCTATAAATCAGCCAAGAACTGCTCAATTTTATACAGTTTTTACATAATTTTCCTAATTTTACAGTTTTTTGTCATTTTCACGCATGCGTTTTACATATTAGTTAAATAATTTTGTCATGAATATAGTGACTCATTCTGAAAAACTCTATTATTCATCTGTTCAATTAGATATTGGTTAGGTTTACCTTTCATATTTCTACATATCAAAATATTTTCGTATTAAAAGATTAACATCTCATGCACTATTGATTTTGCTACAGCCATTGTCATTACTACTGTTATGGCAGTTGTTGGAGGCATTGCTGGGATTACTACTTCGGTGGTACTTGTGAAATTCTTTCAGAAGATATCTGGAAAACCAAACATGGACACTGACATGGTAACTACTTAATTATACATAAAGATGCATATTGTATCTTAATTATACGAGCTATGTGTTTCAGATATGTTATATGAATTAAAGTACTAAGATCTCTTTCCAGTTTTCCTATTTTATGAGACGAGGGTAGAAGGCTGTTTTACTGTAGATAAACTAGACATAGCTATTTTGTATTGTACGCTTTGCGGACATAAATCTTGGGTTTTACAGTCGCAAATTGACGTAGGGCGTAACACACTACGTAAACGGATATTTGCGACAGTAAAATCAAAATTTACGACCGCAAAGCTTCAAATACATTACAATTTTCTTTATTCTGATGAAATGCTTAATAACATATTTTTATTCTTGCTTTTGTTTGGGTCGAAAAGCATCATAAATAAACATTCCGCGAATCTTTTGTTCACGACTTTGGCACATAACGTCATCTAAAAAAAAAATTCCAGTATGACACGTAAACATAAAACAATTTTTGGTTTCGGGTATGCTTCAATTTTGGATAAAAATTAACAAAAAGACATTTTAATGGTATGTATTTAAAGTACTTTGTGTATTGTTGTAAATATGGCATGTAGGATTTTACGTTTTTCAAGATGGTGACTCCTTCGAAGTAAACTCCTTTGTTACAACATGTAAATTAAGAATTTTACGTAGAAAGATATTCAGTCAAACTGATGATTAAAAAAACATTAGAATTTACCATATACTGGTTACCTGTATTTACAGCCTAGTATAGGAATAAGAAGATCTGCGACGTCCACGACGCCGTATATCAATAAAACCACACAACATAATTATAAAAAAAGAATCAGATACAAACACCAACAATGAGACAAACACAGAAACTAGACTACAACAGCTAGATCGAAACGAGCTCTCCTAAAAACCGGGCATGACATTACGTGCTTTAGAAGCTTTATTCGTCAGTAAACACAAATTAAATTGCAAATGTAAAATTGAATATTAATGAGAAACTAAAATAAACTTCAAATAAATACAAAAGGTTAATGTATATTTAACTTAAATCTTAACTCCAAATTAACATTAAAGAGGGAACTATGATAAGAACCTTTTTACCCCCCCTTTCCAATACTTGTTATATTTCAAAGAAGTTCTAATTAATTAGCTTTTGGTTTTCTATATTTTTAGGTCCGGTGCACAACATTGTTAGTCCTGCCATAAACTAAATATAACATGCTAGGCTTAGTTTCATATCTGATGCAATAGGCTTAGTTTGATATCTGATGCAATAATGAAGATTTGGGGCTCAAAGTCGGCCATTATGGGGTAGAAATGCTAAAACTCAAGAAATGACCATTTTGCAAGTAGTTTTATTGTAAAATAAATATGAACCGGAGCATGTACAAAAAAACTTCATGAGAAAATGTATTTATAAACCATACATTGATTCATCAAATACTTTGTTAGGACAATTTTGTACTCGCTCTGGTTCATATTTATTTTTCGCAAAAACTTGTGCAAAATTGTTCAAAATTGACAAGTTTGGTTAAAAATGCTTTGTTGTTATAACGTTATTGTGACACTTTTAGGATAACACTATGACGTCAGGATAGCTAGTGAATTTGTTGTTTTGCACTGATAACATACATTGTACTCTAATTATAGCTAGATATTTAACTCATTTCAATTCAATTCCACTGTTCTTGTCATACATTCTCCTTTACATGCATTAAGTCCATCATCCGTACAATGCGCGGTTAAGTAGATTCCCCATTATTCTCCTCTTTCCGATATTGTCATTTGTAAAGACACAAAACCTGAAATACATGTACATAAAGAACATTGTATGACTTTATTTGTATCGCCTGTAGTATCTCCAGAGACAACAAACTAAGCCCGGTCAAAAGGCACAAGCCAAAGGAAAAATATTGATTGAGGAATGATGTGTCATTTGATAGGAATTTATAATAAATCCTGAAATGAAGCGGACAAGACAAGAGATTCCAAATGGATCATCATGATAAAATGTTTGTGATAAATGTTTGAAGCAAAAATTCGATGTTCAGACTTTCATACATGTATTTTTGCAGCCTATATGTATGTAATTTTGAACTTATCAGAGGAGCAGGACATTTCGACGTAAATACATCAAGGGGTTGAATATGCATTCTTTGAAATAGCGGATGACATGTGTACTTTTGCAAAGAGTTTAAGTACAATTCCACAATGTTAAGTTTCTCATCCGTATGTTTGTCTTCTGTTAGTTCTTCTTAAATTTCCACAGATAATCAGGCAACATTTCTATCTCGACCCGACGTCTGTATATTTTAGATGAATTTACTGGACATGTTTTTTGCAAATTATTGTTCGGTTGGGTCGAATTGTTATGTTTTATCGCCATTTTTAGTAGCTTTCAGTTTTATTATGATTAATTATTAGATTCGTTGGGGGAGATAGGTAAGCGCAGCTATTCTGTAGACGAGTAAAACCTTTCACCTTGGGTGGGTTCTGATATAATACGTCGTTAGTCATATTCAAATAATTTATAAAAAATGAGACAGTGAATAAACATTCTTTTGACAACACTTTTTTCAGTTATGACACAGTGAAAAAAATATTACGTGTGATTCCTATTTTGAAGACCATTGCAATTTGGTTTTCTATAGCGCTATGTCAAAGTGATCGCTCACAGAAGAGATATCACCACAATGGATAACCTTATAAAGATTCTGATTTTCAGCCAACCAGTCCTTGCTTGTTTCCATAGTGCTGCATGCTTAAGTAAACAATACCAATGTCCTTGGCTAAACAGTGATTTAACCTGACTGGGATTCAAACCCCAATATTCCGCACTCCTGTGTGGCCGGTACCTATTACACAACAGTTTTCTTACATACAAAACGACGATCTGAGTTTTATTTTAACATCATGTTTATCTTGGACTCTGATAGATATTGCAGTGTGAAGATCTTGCCACATTCTTTCTCTATCTAAATACTATACTTATTTGGGCATTATATTTTCATATCATTGCTACTGGCTATACATTTAAATTAATAAATATGGCCTTACCTAGAATTTGAACGTATTTGAACATGCCTCATTAACTGGAAGATGCCTGATACAAGAATGTAAGTTTCGTTGCTGTTAATGATATTGTTTCTGAACAGTAATAAATAGTTACGAGAGTTAAGCTTTTAGGCTACACCCAATGACGTTGAGTTATATCGATAACGAAGGCATTAGGTGCATGTGAAATCATATTGAAAGTAAAAATAAATATCAAAGAAAAGGATTGTACACTATAGATAATTTCACGAAATATTCACCCTCAAACTTAATTTCATTTATGGGATAATAATTAATCTTTTAGCATTGTCTTCTTCAGAAACAATTTGTGAACCAAGAGACAGCAGAGGACCTGATATCTTCAGCCTTTAAAAAGGGCATGGACATGAATGATATTGAACTTACTGAACTCGGAGAAATATCCTCAGATAACCAACCACCAAGAGAGCATAGAATCACCATTCCGTAATCATTCTCACTTATGTGAAAGTTGCAGAACAACCAAAAGCATGTGTGATCTACATCAATACTTTAACACGAGATGTACATTTCAGTCGATCAGTACTATTTTATGAAATGTACATTAAATTAGAGCTGTCTTTTTATGAGATGCACAATTAACTTGATTAGCGCTATTTCATTACCAGTAGTTTAACATGAGATGCACACTTTAATTGATAATTGCTACTCATGAGATGTACACTTGGCTTGATCAGTTATTTTCAATTAGAGCTAGATTCAACTTGTAGCGGTATTCTTATAGTTAGTCTTTAATTGATTACTTTTTTCCATTAGTTATACGTTGCTTTTGTTTATATACTTAAGGGGTACCCAACACCATCACTAAAATACATTTCGCTCGTTTAATTTTCTTTAAAATTTGTTTTAGTCATTTACTTTGACCAATGAAGAAAAATATATTAATTTTAAGAAATTTCAACCACACATTTCCTTGGAATAATTTCAATAGAAGTATCTCAATTTCATCAACAAAACTTTTTATCACTGAGATGCTTTTATTTTGATATCAAATCATACAGGATTTCATACGCCATGGTCAGTGTGCGCTTATTCATTAGATATTCATACACCTTGGTCAATGTGTGCTAGTAAATTAGATATACATATGCCTTAGTCGATTTTTGCTAATGCATTAGATATTCATACGCCTTGTCTGGGGTTCAGGCCACAATATACCATCATTAAGATACGAGAGATCAGTTCACATGTTCTTTATTCCAAAATTTTGAAGTTTGGTACACATGAAGGATTGACTGAAAATACAAAAAAAACTAAAATCAATACTTTACCATAGAAATTAAAATTTGAACATAAATTCCCCTAGTAATCGATATTTCTAAATAAAATTGACTAGAATAGCTTTGTTTTATCACATATTATCAACTTTTGAAGTTTCAATATTTGGCTTAATATACCAGGTCATCTGTTAAGTCTATGTCGATATATATATGATAGTTGCACAATTAAAATACAATAAAAGTACACATTCGAAAAATACTATATGTACATAAACATGTTTCAGGACACTTATTTGACAAACCTACCGTATCGGTTGACCAAACTTCAAAACGTATGACTTTTAACTAGCGTACATGCCGCTTCACAATTAAACAAAGACAAGGGAGATAACAATAACTATCCTTAAAGTGTTTATTTTAGATAAATACAACTTAACCAACTTTCATCGTAACACCTTGGTCAGTATGTACTAATCGATTAGATATTCATACACCTTGGTCAATGTGTGCTAATCTGTTAGATATTCATACGCCTTGGTCGGTGTTTCCTAAACCATTTAATATACATACGCCTCTGTCAGTGTGTACAAATCAATTGGATATTCATACGCGTTGATCAATGTGTGCTAATCCATTAGATGTTCATACTCTCATTGGTTAATACTTTTAAATAATCAGATGTACATTTTTACTCACATTCAGGTGGACATAAACTGTGATTAGTGGGGTATTGACAGATGTACATTTGTCGTTTATTAATGGCATTTTGAGACCTTTTGAGTCAAATATTTATAGACTCTGACTCTATATTTTTTGTCAGATATACGTTCTAAGTAAGTAAATCGTGATTGGAAATATTTCTTAAATATACATTATCCACAATTAGTGGTATTTCGTAAGATAAACAATCGTGTTCCGTGGCATTTTGTCGGATACACATTTATTTCTTTTTTTCTATTCCATCTTTATGTAAATAGAGTTTAGGTCAAATTTACGTGATGAGTGGTTCGAGCAAAACATTGACACAATGCAGTCTATTCGTACGTTATGTGATAGAATTAAAGGTCCTCGTTACGTGGCAGAATGGCAATAATTGCCGTGATACAACTAAAGTTCTGAAGTGGCGTTAAACCCAATTCTATTTTCTTTCGCTAATATCTCTTCTATCATATATTTATTACCTGCTTTAAATTCAAAATTTTTATTGTATTAGCTATATATAGATATATAGTTACTTTGTTGTCTGCATGAGATTTATGTTTTTGATTTTTTTTTACTTTCGTTTCATTAAAAGTACATTAACCTTTCATTGTTCATTTCATAAGGCAGATTTATTTTGACCAGTTTATTTTTAATTGCATGTGATAGTTATCTGCTAAGTTTTACATTATTTTTGTCTCAATAAATTAATGTGTGTTTTAGAACTGTAGCTGAATCGTATTTATTTAGAAAAACTATCTAAGCAGTGAAAATTACTCTAAGAAATTTATAAATAATGCAAATAAAATCAAATGTTTTAATATTCAGAAAACGGAAAGGAGGTAATTCATTTCGATGTTGTAATATGATTTTATGCAAATACCAGTTTTGCTCCGTTTAGGCAGTTTTTGAAATAAAGCTTTAAAGTATGTGAATATTATAGACTCCGTTTTCACTAACGGAATAATGTAAACTCTGCAAATGGTGTAAGCACTGCAAAAATAATGCATATGATATCAATGTCAGACACAGGTAAGCCTGAATAATCAGCAACCATGGCCAACGGAAAAAAGGACTAAAACAAACAACAATTAAAAAAAATATACAACACAAACGCCTTGGACTGGAAAACAATAACCCCCAAAAACCTTGACAAATAGACAATATCATTCCCAACAGACAGATGGGCATAATCAAACAGCAACAAACGGACAACACCATGACTAACAGACAAATGGACTGATATTAACAAAAGACTAACCGGACTAACGGCCAGGCTGATCTCAAGTATAATACCAAAATCTAAGCAATTAAAACTAACCCCACTAAAGCCAGGACAAACAGACAACGCCTTGACAAACAGACAAATGGACTAAAACACATAACAATGGACAAAGAGAAACAACAACAAATAACAATTCTAATGCAATTTATATGTATCGATGGATTTGATTCGATAACACTCTTCGTAAAATTCTCCATCTACATGTGTGTAACTAAGGAAGGAGCCGCCATTTTAAAAACGTGAAATCCTACATGTCATCCTACGCGTCGCTAGTTAAACTCAATTTGCGACAGTAAAACCCACGATTTACGTCCGCAAAGTTTAAAATACAATACAGTTATCTCCTAAGTACTACACTAAAACATAAGAATTTTTAACACTAACCGCACTGAAGTCTGACCAAACAGACAAATCTATGTCCAACAGACAAATGGACTAAAATAAACAACAACAAATAATAAGTACAACACTAAACCCTAAGGATTGGAATACAGTAACCCGAATGAAGCCAGGACAAACTGACAACACCACGACCAAGCGACAAATTTACTTAGACAAACAAAAGCACAAATTACAAGTACAGCACTAAGCGCACTGAAGTCGGATAAACAGAAAAATCGACAACCCCTTGACAAACAGACAAATTGATAACCCCATGACAAACAGACATGGACAACCCTATGACAAACAGACAAATGGATAACTCCATGACAAACAAACAAATGGACAACCCCATGACAAACAGACAAATGGACAACCCCATGACAAACAGATAAATGGACAACTCCATGACAGACAGACAAATGGACTACGACAAACAACAATAAATAACAAGTACAACACTAAAACCTTAGGATTGGAAAACACTAACCCCAAGTAAGCCTGAACAAACAGATAACATTATGACCAACAGACAAATGGACTAAGACAAACAATAATGAATAGCAAGAAGAACACTAAACTAAGGATAAGACAATACTAACAACGCTAAAGCATGGAGAGACAGACAAGACCTAACAAAGAGACAAATGTAAAACAAACAACAATGAATAACAAATACTACACTAAAACCGAAGGATTGGACAACTCTAACCCGACTGAAGCCTGGATAAACTGACAGATCTATGACAAAGGAACAAATAGACTAAGAGAAAACACAATAAATAACATTAAAACCTAAGGATTGGACAATACTCACAACACTAAAGACCAGAGCGAACTTAAGTACAAACTCCTAAGGATTACTAAGACAAACAACAACAAAATACCAATTACAGCACTAACCGCACTGCAGCCTGGACAAACAACCCCATGACAAACAGACAAATAGACTAAGACAAACATCAATAAATAACAAGTACAACACTAAAACCTAAAGATTGGACAAAACTAACCCTACTTAAGCCTGAACAAACACATAACATTATGACCAACAGACAAATGGACTAAGATAAATAATAACGAACAACAAGAACAACACCAAACTAAGGATAAAACAACACTAACCACGCTAAAGCCTGGAGAATCAGACAACACCATGACAAAGAGACAAAAAAATCTAGGGACTGGACAACACTAACCCAAACAAAGACTGGACAAACAGACAACATCATAACAGACATACAAATAAAACAAACAGTACAACACTAAAATCGCAGGACTGGACAACTGTAACCCGACTGAATCCCAGACAAATGATAACATCAGGATTGGAAAATACTTACCGTGCTAAGTCCAGGGTAAACTCAAGTACAATACCAAAACCTAAGGACTAGACAGCCTCAACCTAAGTGAAGTATGGACAAATTGACATATATCGGCAAAAGAATACCGAAGGAACAAGTTCTGAAAGGCATAATCTGTAGACGAGGCAAAATTGGAAACACAAAAATCACAAAAAAGACAAGAAGACAAGATATATTAACTAAAGAAAAAATTAAACAGAAGACAAAGAAAAACACGAACAAGACGACGCAAAAACCAAAGCACTTACAATGTAAACTCCCACAAAAACCGTGAGTGACATCAGGTGCTCTAGAAGGGTCAACATGTCCTGCTCCGTTGACGGCACCCATGATTACCAGCCACATTTACTGAGACAAACAGCAATAAATAACATATACAACACTAAAACATAAGGAATGGACCACACTTACCCCACTTAAGCCTGGACAAATAGACAACACCATGACTAACAGACAAAAGGACTAAGGCAAACAACTAAACATAACAAATAACAAGTACAACACTAAAACCTTAGGATTGGACAACACTAAGCACACTAGAGACTAGACAAACAGACAAAACAATCACCAACAGCAAATGGACTAAAAAATAACAATAACTTACCAGTACAACACTAAAACTAAGAACTGGACAATACTTGGGAACCTGGACCAACTGAAAACATCACGACCAAGGAAGGGACAAATGGACTAAGACAAACAACAACAAATAACCAGAAGAACACCAACGCATAAATATTGTACTACACTAACCCCACTAAAGCCGGTGCAAACAGACAACACAATGACCAGCAGACAATGGACTAAGACAAACAACAATAAATAACAAGTACAACACTTAAACCAAAGAATTACACAACACTAACTGATTAAAGCCTGGTCAAAGAGACAACACCATGACCAAAAGACAAATGGATTAAGACAAACAACAACAAATAACAAGTAGAATACTAAAACCTAAGTATTGGACATCACTAACTGCACTAAAGCCTGGACAAACAAATAACACCATTACCAACACACAGATGGACTAAGACAAACAATAACAAATAACAAGTACAACACTAAAACCTAAAGATTGGTCAACACTAAACATATTAAAGACCAGAATGGACTCAAGTGCTTCGGGGGTGTAAGCAGTTGTGCCCTACTGGTGGTAGCTATAAGGTTATCAAAGGTAAAATTGATTGTAAAGTATGGAACAGGCATGTACAACCAGATAGGTTACGACACAAAGAAGAGATCTGTTACCATCTGTCAACGAAAACCTTATAACTCTCAACGTATTCATGATAACTACCAAAATTTCATGAGTGAAGACTTTAACTAAGGTGTCACCTATGCATTATACATACGTTAAGTAGGTTACGAGTCAGTATTAAAGTTCTATCAAGGAATATTTGATATTGGACGCATGCTCTGGAGTATCGTTTCAGCAGGAATTAAACACTTCTAAAGAAGAATTACTAGGTATGGAATAGATATGGAAAATTCATATTTAGTTGAAATCATCACGTCTGTTATACAGGTTTGGTCTCAACCTTTCCCTATTATGCATTTACAGGTGCAGATGTCACACGCGTATGAAGCAAATTGTTGAAATTTCTCTGCCATTTGCCAAAAATGTGTGACCAAATGAATCGATATACCAGAGGAGATTCTAAAACATCTTTTAGTAAGAGGGAATAGTAATGTTTAAATTAATGCTAAGTCAATCAAAAATATGATAGTAATAAAAAAAACCATTATATAAAACCGGGAACGCCATTCACAAATCCATCTTTGAAAAGAACTCCTTCTGAACGGTCAGTGCCATTTTTGTAGCAGTACATTTCCAATCTCATTAAAATATAGCATCGTTGTAATACAGATCTGCGAACAATACTGATATAAGCACCTGTCGTGAGATTCAATATTCTAAATATACATATCACTAATGGACTAACACGGCTGTCGTAGGTTTGAGACTCACGATGTAACTCGTGTGTTAACGTTCCCAGGCTCCCACACAAGGACGGCATTCTGACCAGTCGGTAGGACAATTGTCCGGGCTTTCCTCCTTTACCTAAGCCAACAGTCAAATACATTGCAAGGAATAGATAACTTTTCCTGTCATACCTACTGAACCACATAATGAATATTACGGAAATTCAATGATACAAGAAAGTGAATAAGGAACTGAAATAGTTTTTTAAAGGTTTGGTTTAACTGTTGGGGTTTATTGTCAATTTCAGTGATTTTTCAGCTTTATCTTGATTACCAGGCTTACTACAGGAGCAATATCCGGACAGGTAACAAGATAACTCGGCGAAACCTCCGATCGTGGTTACGTGTCGGGAAACCTTAACTCTTCAAGTGGAGTTAGCAGGACTCGAGACCGCGGCAGCAGTATGAGTCTTGTATTTATGAGTCAGCGACGCCGACCACTCGGCCAACCAGGCCGACATTTTTTTCAGCTATATCATGGTGGAACAAATTATAGTGTGTAGATACATATTTTGTTAACTACGTCTATTACCTGCAGACTAAACTAGATTTTAATACTCTGAAGTAACAGCCCGTAGCTGAAATGTTACCTCAATGGACTCACATGACCACATTATTATGATTACTCGTCGATCAGCCTTGGATTATCTCCGTATTGCTGATCACCTAATCGACAGTCGTCAAAAACAATTTAACAAACTCTCGTTTTGACCCGATTAGCAGTCAAAACCGCATCTTCAGTATCCCAGATAAGTATACTAAGTATTATAAAACTGACGAATTTAAAGTAATTTTATTACTTTAAGCACTTAAGTTTTATGTTTCACTCTTTGTTTTTGATCTGGCATCGCATCATTCGTTAAAACAGGACTACCCTTTTTGAGGCGAATGAAAAACTCGTTTTTCAATTATTGAAGAAATATTTTTTAATTAGAAAACGGAAAAATTCCAGATAACTTTTTAACGCTAAAGATACATCAAAACCTAAAAGAGAGTTTTGTCAAGTATTACGTGAT
>JAOXYJ010831153.1:0-13283 GCA_028566555.1 Lithophaga nigra | reverse complement strand
GAATATATACAGAATTTAATTTTAATCCTATCTGAATGAATGAAGTTTTATAGTCAAATGTGAAATGTTATGAAATTTATCACGTACTGTATTAGAGTTGATATTATGTACCTTTTATGATCAACTTTTCTGTTATAGCAAGGTAGCCATTCCATGCTTCAGTGTCCAGGGGTGTATCCTTCACTCTCACGTGAAAAGAAATCTTGCATATGCTGCATGATACTTGGTATTTGGAACGTATTATGACAACCATCTCCTTTCTTGATAGATGAAAGTTTTGTGTAGCACACGACAAAAAATATCGCTGACTATCAAATATATTGTATTAGATTTGCTGGTTAGTAGCCTTTATGGTAGGCATTTCCATTATTGATACATTTCCCTTTTCAGCGGCAAACTTGAGATGTGTTGACAATAATGATATGAACTATAATATAAAGAATGTGCTTAATACGAGGCATTTTAAATAAGATTATATTGTCTTGTAGACCTGTATTACTTTCACATTTCATAACTTTTTCGTGTTAAAAACAAAATATATAACACAGAAAATAGTTGTTCTCAATTCATGCGTGTATTCAAGATTAGCAGATGACTCTTATATAAAGTTTCTCTCAAGCCAGAATGTTCTTGGCAAGAATTCCTTTTGACATGCTATATATAGAGGTGGGTCCTTCTGTAGATAATAAAAGAATAAATACAAAATTTTAGTTAAATCATATCTGAAAGAATAAAGTTTTTTGACAAATATCCGGCATAGTATACCGGTAGTTTCTGACTTGGTGGAAATGACACCTATTCTACTCATAATAAATATTTTGTTAGTGAATACAAGCCATACTATTCTTGGAAGGAGTTCCTTCTGACAGGCTATATATAGAGGTGTGTCCATCTGTAAATAATAAAAGAATAAATACAGAATTTTATTTAATCATATCTGAATGAATAAAGGTTTTTTGTCAAATATGAAATTATTATGAAATTTTATTGTATTTTGTGTATAATTTCTGATTCAGCTTATAATAAATATTTTGTTAGTGAATACTGCTATTGCCAAATATAATCTGCAGTATGAAAATCAAAGGGGTCTATTCCTAAAACTAAATATTAGATCCAATTTAATCAAAATAAGTTCAGAAAATATTTTTCAGAGATGTTCAGCATTGTAAATTTAGTTCCTTATTTAATGAAAGTGTAAGAGTGACTCATCTTATTATATAAGCTCTATTGTACAGACCTTCTCGTTGTCTTTTTTTCAAAGCTAGCTACTGACCTGTATCATCCTCATGTATTTATGAAAAGGCATCAAACACATAAAACAATGTATGAATAGCATTTAAATTTGCATGTACAATATTCTGAGTAAAAGTACTTTTTGCCAATGTCCTACATCTTTTAAGTTTGAGACTAGTAAAATAACTGCTTGTATGAAAGGAAGCTTATATTTTCTCTTCCTGGGTTTCATTGCCTATAACCTAGGTACTTGTTGCAAGGTGTCCATTCTGACATGGTATATATGGAGGTGACTGATCCTAAAACAATAAACGGTTTGTCATTTTAAATACTGAGCAAAGAAGATTTCTTGGCAGATATTCAACATAATATAATTTATTATGGAATGGGTAAAATTATTTCCCAGTATCATAACTCAGTCATAATAACTTGATCATTATAGTATGGTTCTCTATAGCCAAGTTGACACAATCTGTTGTTTCGAAGTGCTCATTCTAGGCAGTTTCAACTGAGTTTTCCACTGAAATCATAACTGTAAAGTAAATATTTGAATTAAACAGTTTCTGCATAAATTTAATGTTTTTCACTTTACAAGTATATATATAATTGTAGATTTGAGAGTCAAATTAATAAACCACTGTGTGTACATCTGGCATACTAGTTTTCATGGATATTTATATATTTTCTGTTGGCATAGTCAATACATTCTCTTGTTGCAATATATTATCTGCTGTTCAGAAAGGTGTCAACCTGAAAAAGTATTAAGATGATATTTAAATTTAAATATTTTGAACAAGCATATTTATATTTACAAGCTTAGAATAATTTTATGTACAATTCTAATGATAAAAGTAAGATTACTTTCCACATTACAGTGGAGTATATTCTTGAACAGATATAATATGAATATTGAGTTTCTAGCAGGTAGATTTCCAAATTCTGTTGTCAACAGTTGTCAGTTGTTTGATCATGTATTGGAGTCACCCCATTCTAATACGGTAAATGTTAGTATATTTTATTGTTGGCATAGGCATGTTCTGACAGGCTAATTGTAGAGATGTTCAACTTAAAAAAAATATTATGTTGAAATTGAAAAAAATCCTCAGGAAAGTGGATTTCTGTAGTTGCTGGTTTAAATTAGAATTAGACCAATCAGATATAGAAAATATTTTATTCTATTTCATCTTGCAAAACTGATAAATTTTGTTATTGCCGGATTGCCATTCTGACAGGTTATTTTAAGCGGTGTTCATCTTCAAAATATAATAAAAAATAAATGAAATAAAAGTAATTCCTGAGGGATGTAGTTGCTGATATTAATAAGAATGAGAGGGTTTTTCATGAGCCTTTATAGCACAGTTTAACAAAAAGTAATAAATTTTTCATCAAATCTTCCTAAGTAAAATAGTCATCTTCAAAAATTGAAGTGTACCTTGGCAAACAAATCATAAAGGAAGTTCCTAATTTAAGTACAGGTAAGAATGAGATATTTACAAAAAATACTATCTTGGAGCTTCATATTCAGTTATCAACTCTGCTGCTCTTGTTTATGAAAGTATAAAACTATTGATATGTTGATAAGCTTATATTTAAACAGAACATTTCTGAATTTCCAATTGAGACACATTAAATGCGTCTTCATATTGGCTTGATTTCAACACTTCAGTTATCCAGCCTTGATGAAATATTTTCTATTTTTTGTCAAGTAACAATGCATTATGCTGCAATTGCCTGTATATTTTGGTTTCTTTAAGGGTTACAGCCATGTGTCCTTCTAAAACTTTCAGAGTTTCAAATAAAGAGCAACAAATATGTTGCACACAAGTCTCAGTAGCTAAGATTGTTATCAGATTTTTTACACAACAGATTCATCGACTTTTTATGGAAAATAATTTTCAACAGTCCAGTTAGGTCATGCAAGCAAATGATTCCCTAAGTTGCAGCTAAATATCATACTGATTTGACCTTGATACTTGATTTCCTAAGTCATCTATGTAGGTGTTCTTTTAATGCTGGTTTATAAAGTGAGGTCCAACTGAAAGCAAATGTATATTAAATATGAATTGAATAATGACACACATTGTATTGTGTAAGAAGGTGGGCATTACCTGTATCTTTAATAGTATTCTTTTAAGAAAGGTCTCAAAAATTAGTATATATATGCAACAAACACACTTTTAGCAACTGGACTGGTTTAGTGGCACAGCGTAATTAAGGTCGAGGACATTAAACATTATTATTTTACATGTTAATGTAGAAGCTGATACCAGAAGTATAATCGCTGTTTTCTAAGGAAATTGGCATATTTTCAAATATGCTTCATTATTTGTACTTACCATGCTTAAACTTGTATTCCACAGTGATATTTATGGATATTTTCTCAGGTCAGTATATATTATATGTGGTGCTATTTTATAAATAGTTACATGTATTTGTTAATGCATAGACATCTAATTGTGGACACATTGTAAGATAAATTTTGATTATTACTGAAAAAGTAGTGAAGAGGACAGCGTGAAACTTTACAATAACACATTCTTTGTCGGGATTTAAGATTTACATCGTTCTGTGTGTGGAAAATTATAAATATCTGACTTTATAGCTGGATTTTGTATTGAAACTTCTTTCGATATATGTTGAGGCTATTGATTGTAGAGTCTTCTTCATTAATTGTTCAGCTATTTGTTCAGTAGTATTTCAACTTGTCACAGCCATAATTGTATTTTCATCATGGAACACGTAAATATTTTACATAAGAAGCAGAATATCTTGCATTATTTACATTAATATCCTGCAAATTGAAGGCTATTTCAAGGACAGGATCAGAATTAAAATAATTAAATAGCTTTGAATACTTTGTCCAGCTGCCCTGACTGGTATGCCTATTGACCAGATACATTCTAGAAACAATTGTGACTTAATATTATCATTTTTTAATAAAACTGAGCATGACTGTATAGCAAAATTATCAAGAACAAACTTTTAAAAAAGGGTATAAAACTGCTTAGTGTGAATTACATATATATACATGTACAATATATATTTACTGTAAAAGATAGGCAGTCATCTAGAATTTACAAGAAGTTTTTTTTAATTGTAAATGATTAATACATACAGAAGCAATGAAACAACAGAAGATTTTAATTGTCTGGGTTTGAAACCTTGAAAAATGATTCCAGTTCATAAGAGTTGAAAAGGCTGAGGGCAGAATTTAACATTTGACTAAATCTAGTAGAGACATGAGGATGGCTGTTGTCATAGTCTTTCAGATGCTAATTTTTGAATATTTAAATGTAGTGGGATACATCAGGAGAGACCTGCAGCAGTAGTGTCCTTTTCTGTTTAATCTTTACAATAGTTTTCTCCTTTATCAATGAATGACATGACACGTTCTGAAGTGATTTTTAGTCATGATCTGCTGTATTGACCAAGTTGTTTCACAGTTCTAGATTCTTTTAGAGAGCTTGTTCTAATGCAAATAAATCTGTGGTGAAGATTGTATTGTCATTATCTTCTATTGTATTCATTATGCAGTACTTACATGTATTAACCATTGTTTTTATTCTACAATTTCTATTCTATCTTTGTAGTAATCTTAAGTTTTATTGTGCTTCATTTAAAACATCCTGTCAGCCGAAATATTCTTTTAAAAGAATGAGAAGACTGTCCTCTTTACTACTTTGGTTGTAATGGTCCTTAGGGAATCTTTAACAGGAAGAAAGGAGTAATGAGATGAATGAACATTTTAAGATCTCAAATGTAAACATGTTATTATGTCATTTTGTTCATGGGCTTTAATCTTACTTATAGATAGTATTAGAGCATTCTAGTCATTTGTTACTTGTTTTAGATGAAGTAAGATGTGATAGTACAGATGATTATATTTCTTAAATAATATGTGTTTTAAATTTTCAGGAATTGTTTAAAAAATTTGTTTAATTTGTTGGTCAGTGATTTGTTTACATGTTTTCACATTCATTGTGGTTTGAAATGTCAGTATGATGATCATTCAGATGTATTTGATGATAAATGCAAATGCATTCCTAAAAATATGGAGCAAGGGGGCAGGCAAAGGAACTACCACATTTCTGGAAAAATTTATATTATAAATCTTTTAGAAGTATTATATCATACTCAGGTCTGGCCAGATCCACACAACTAGTAGATAAAGATAAATTGGAAAGTGTGAATGAGTCAGGCAAAGATTGTAAAAAAATACATTTCATGACAGATACATCATATTTCACATTTTGATCAAGTTGTTTTAAAACCTGCAAGTTTGACAGTCATTTGGCAAATTGGGTTTTTTGTCTGCTTTAACGAAGTTTGATAACCTTTAGACAATGTGAATGAAATTGGCTCAGAAATTTGGATCTGAATATATATTGAATAACATAGTAAAATTTCATCTAGGCATCTGTGGTGTGTAGGAAGATGTTATGACCTGAGGTTAATGTTTTATGTACCATATCCACTTTTAAATGCACTTGCTGGGACACCAAAATTTCCTCTGTTTGCTAGTATTATTTACAGAATAAATTGGTAAAGGTTGCCTTGGATTGGCAAAAATCAAAGATATCGGACTTACTAAATTCTCCCAACATATGAGACGTCAGTCCGAAATTACTCTGTGCTGAAGCACTGACACATCCTGACGTTTTGGTCATAGCAGACTGGAGAGTAAAATGATCCAGTTTCTAACTACTTTGGGAAAGAATGGCCTGTTGGCAAATCTGCGGAGTATTTAACAATAAGAGCTTCCATTAGTTGTACTTGCCTGAAATGTGCAGACGGCACAAATGTTGCCCCAGATTAATTCATATGAACATCATTTGTAGAACTTCCTGGTAATTCTTGTCGAGAAATATTTGAGTCCACGAATGAATTCTGCATGGATGAATTTATATTAACAATTAATGGATTTTCTTCTTGAGCAGTAGAATTCTGTACATCAACAGTATCAATCACAGCTGCATTATCAACGTCTTTGCCAGAACTACTTGATTGACCACATTTATCGACATTGTTCAAATAAATTCTTATTAGAGTTTTATTACTTAAAGCTTCAGTTATGTTTATACCGATATTCCTTAAGGCAAATTTTAATTGTGATGAAGCCCAGTTCGCCAGATTTTCAGTATCTAACTCGGGTGTTGCAGGAGTCTTTGTTACCAGACGCCTGGTAGCCATCGTCGATATGTGTTTATGTATTGACCTATATTTCAAACGAATATTTAAGAAGTAGAATCCAACATCATAACAAGATCATTTCATGTTAAAGTTTGATCATTATGTAATAAAACTTATCTGTCAAAGATTCCAAAAGTTCAGTAATTGAAAATGCAAAGCACTAATTGCTTCAATACACATTGATGATTTTAAACTTCAAGGAAACTGATGATGTAAACTGAGTTTATCAGTATGTGTACACCTCCTTGTGATGTGAGGGCATGCTGTAAGACATAGTATGGTAGAAATATCTATAAATAGTTCAAGTATCAAAATAAACTCCAATATATAAATAATTGGTATTTAATAAGTGTGCCCTATATTTTCAAGTCTCTTGCCTAATTCATCTGGTAAGATCAAATTGGATTATAGAATTGAAGCATTATTGATTGTTGACGAGTATTACCTCCTGTAAAGCATGTTTCCTTTTATATCCACCACACAGATGATTTTGATCTTTATGAATATAAGAATAAACTAATTGATCTACCTACTGATGAGGGTATATGCCATGTCCATGCCATACCTAGAGCAGCTGAAAAATAAAGTATCAGTATCATCTTGAGAACAGGAGATCGGGAAAGAGGAAATTTTGAAGATGGACCAGTTCGGAGAATTTTCTTAAAATTAATTTGAAATCTGACACTTCATATGACATCTCTATATATTGTATTCAGTTAACTGTACAAAGGTTAAAACCCAACAATGATAATATAAAACATATGGATTGAATTAAATTAAACTAGATTATCCAAAAAATTTTATTATTTGTGAGGCTACAAATTCTCAAATTACAGATGTATATCCAAATGACCTGTGACAGTGTGAAAAAAGGTATGTTGAGAGAAAGACTGCAAAAGATATATATCCGAATAATGCAAAAGATATATATCTGAATAATAAGTGACAATGAAAAAAAAGTCGAGAAAGGCAGTTTTTAACACAGGTACATAGATGTTAACTACATGACATAACTTTCAGCCACACCTGCAGTTTAAGAGTAGCAAGCTTGGAGCAAAGGACACGAAGCATATTCTTAAGTTACTGCCAGTCTGCCTGAACTGCCATATGTACCTTCGAACAAGACTGAAAGATTTTGGTTAGAGCAACACCTCCACAAAACTGAATGGCTGCAGGGTTAAAACTGATCACATGACATACCCAAGCGACAGAACAAGGAAGTTTTAGAACCTTACCTGTACGTCTTTCTTGAAGATATCACAGGTCAAATTTAAAAAACTGTTTAGAACTACAATTTTTTGAACAAAATTTGGCCTGATGAATTCAATATTTGATCATATTTTTGCAGTTTTTTTGGCTATTTTTTATTTTTTCGTTTTGGCACGTCCCTTTTTTAAACTTGAAGTAATATACTTTTGCTGACTTTTTACGGGGACTAGTATACTAGAAGTGTTCCAAACAGTGTAAGTCGCATCTTTAGGTGAAATACTTCTATCCTGCAAGATCACCTTTCCATTTAATGTTTTACGACCAAGTAGTCTTTTTCTATATAAGGTGCTGGGTAACCAAGTGGTTAAGGTCACTGATTTATATTCACAAGCCTAACACCACTGTCGCAGGTTCAAGTCCTCATCCCTCTTCAAGTGTTAAGGTTTTCAGATCCCTACCCAAGGTCAGGAGTGTCATTGGGTCAGCTGGTTATCTGTCTGGGCTTTGCTCCCACAGAAAGTCTGGAAGTTACTGTAAACTGAAAAATTGGTGAAAGTGATGATAAAACCACAACAACCCAAACCAACATTCTTTTTCTCTTCTGTCATTTGCCTTTCCTGACTTTAAAGTTGGGATACCAGTACCTTGCAGCCTTGATTCTTTTAATTTAAATATACAAACTATTACTCAGTCTTTCTATGTCTGATACACAAACTGATAAAGTATCTGGGTCATTGCTGTGATGTTGTCTGCAAGCTGCATTTAAATACCTCATCTGTGACTGTTATAAGCTTTTGACCGTGGCTCATTATGTTTGTGATTGCATAAATAGTAACCAGTTAGGTAACTTTGTTATTAAGGGAAGTTTATTGTTTCCCTTCTTCAAATCTCACGTTCGTCTGACAATCTTTCTTAAGAGACAACCATTTCTTAACTTCTATGACCTTTTCCATCAGCTGACATGTTGCTGGTTGCTGCTGTGTTTAAAAATTCTTGACATGGATTATTCCTCATTTTAGGCATATCATTCCTTATGTCCGTCCAAAATGCAAGTGTTACACAGGAAGAAAACTTTTATATCTGGCAGTTTCTAAGACTTTCTTATCTCCTTTGGTACAAATTGTTTATTAGAAAATATTATGTAATAGCAAGACATTTATTCACAGTAAAATTTTACAGAAAAACTAAAAATGTAAAAATTAATTAATGTTATTTATAAGGAAGAGAGACTTCAAATAGTTTTGAATGATCATCATATTTACATAATGTGTGTCTGCAAGTCAGCAAATATTGCATGTTTTATACAACTTATTTTCGGGAAAGCTAGATATCAAATTCATTTGTTCCCACAGTTCATAAATGCAATGAACATTAAAATTGAGAACAGAAACTGTTCTTAGCTGATCTTGTACTAAGAACTTTGTGAGCTATTGCCATCATTTCACATCAATCATCATCAGTAGTGTTAGCTTTTTAGATTTCAGTCTCCTTTGAAACTACTTGACAGGTTAGAAGCAAACTTTGCAGGATTGTTCCTTAGATGGACTTGAACAAAGTTGATGTTTGGAAATTCAGTATTTCTTCCGAGGTCTTTAAGTCCTGTAGATTGAAAATTAACACCTGGTAATA
Organism: Lithophaga nigra; assembly: GCA_028566555.1. Classification (NCBI taxonomy): domain Eukaryota; kingdom Metazoa; phylum Mollusca; class Bivalvia; order Mytilida; family Mytilidae; genus Lithophaga; species Lithophaga nigra. The sequence goes on along the minus strand of JAOXYJ010831153.1, from coordinate 4,022 downwards.
TCCTTATTACATACATGTAGTTTACATGGAGTTTAATTGGATATTTTGACGGGGAGAACATTTTATATATTTTAGTAATCTGCATTAGTAGGGTCAAACTTCTTATGTGCTATATTTGGTTCTATAAAATCAACAAAGGCCAGGGGTTCTGGTCTCAAAAAATGGGATAAAGTCAAGTCTTAGTGTAAGTTCCACCAGTATTCATCAAAACTTGTCTTGTATGACCTTGATTTGATATCATATTTAGTACATTTCTTTTTAATTGAACCTGTTTATTAAGCAACTATTTGGGTTATTTAATTCAGTGTCAATATTTCCATGCTCAAGTTTACTGTTATCAAATTATTAAGCAACTATTTGGGTTATGTAATTCAGTGTCAATATTTCCATGCTCAACTTTACTGTTATCAAATAATCATTCACCACCCTGGGCTAGAGCATTATTTTGAATCATTTAATACCCTGGATGTTGGTTGCTGTAGGTTCTGATTATTCAAATTCTTGGAAATTTCATAGGTTTTCTGTATCTCTGTCAGAACTCAGACAAACAGAATTTTCTCACGTTATTATTCAGGTTTATTGTTAAATAAGCAACAAATTCAGAAATTAAGAACAAGTTTTTCTTCATGAAATGTTGGTACAGTGTTTTATCATATAACAGCCCATAGTAAATTGTGTCTTCTTCACAGTTTAACACTAGTATAGTGTACATATTAACTTGATAAGTTATTACATTTACAGTTGGGTGAGGGGCTGGTAAAAAATTTGTTTCTGTTTGCATATAATGAAATCTTGTTGATGTCAACATAAGCATTAGTAACCATGGAAGAGTTTCATTAGTTTTGGAAACTTCAGCAAAAACAGGTGCATTTCAAATAGTATAACTTACTAGCAGGTTGATTGCATGTCAAATCATATTTTATTATTAGCTACTTGCTGTCTGAAGTAAATTGTTCAGGGACAGTTGTTATGATTCATTCGTGAATTTTGAAGGTGAATACAGCATCACCATTGTCCAAACTGCATAGTTAAGTTTTGTATTTAGGTCGATTTCTTTGGCACTAAACAATGTGGTAATGAAAGTACCTCAGTGGATATGTCATCTGACAGCAGTAAGGACAGTTCACAAATAATTGGATTACCATGGCTACATTTTACTCTTAGCAACAGTTGCTAAGTTTTTCATTTAGTTTCCATTCTTGGATAGTATTAGACATTCATACAACAAACAGGTTGCAAGGACCTATATTTCTGAAAGAATTTATTCAGATACTACACCTTCTTTACATTGTTAGGGCTTGGCATCTATATATTTTTCTGGCGAATCTACTTTTTTTACAGAAAATATAAAATATGTCTAACATAATGATTTAGCCTTATTTGATTGGGATATCCACAGTGTGATTCTCATAACATTGGAAGATTTGCTGTCACAGGAATATAATTACAGATATGGGGTAAATAGTAAGATTAACAATTAAGCATTCACAAACAAGGTGGAAAAACATTTTGCAACTGATAACAAACATGAAAGTAAAACATTGCAGACCAGATTTCAACTAGTGATAGTAAAATTCAAATGTTCATACGTAGTTCAGATGTTATTTTCAGAAATGCCTACAGACAGAGAACAACATAAAAATCTGGAAGGCTGATATTAGTTTGAAGCTACACTAGAAACCAATATTAGAATTGATATGTGCTTGTTCTACATATGTAAAATGATAAGTGAAATATGTGAGGATAAAATATTTTGATTTTACACAATATTTGCTGACTTGTATGTTTGACTTTACACAATATTTGCTGACTTGTGATAAGATATATGTGATGTGGTGCAGTTACTGTTTTCTTTTTGTTTTAAATCTTAATTGAAAAAAAGTTTCTGACATTGATTTTATCAATAACAAACAGTTTCAGATGTCCATATAATCTGTATTCAACACCATTCAGTTCCATTTATCATTATCAATTTTCCTAAATATTCCATGAGTAAGGGCATATTTGGTAGAACTGTTTGTTAATAAATTTTTGTACTCTTTATTTGCTTCAGATATATTATATAAATCATTTCTGGCTTGCCCACAGCACAAATTGAAGGTGGCGGAATGTTTTTTGATAGCAACAGTGTAATTGACAAAATATATAATAAAAATTTGTGAGTAGTTCTATTTATAAAATACCCCACAGAGCAGTTATCTGGGTGAACATATTCATCAGTGATGTATGTAACACCTTGGCACATTATCTAAACTACACCTAATTTTTTTATTTCTTTCAATTTTCCAGTTTTATTATCATTTTTCATGGAGCAACCATATTTGGTTCTTTGAACACACATCACTTTGGTACTTGTACCATGATCTGAAATATTTTCGTAGTCTTAAATATGGATGATAAAGTGACCTTTCCACTTGCCAGTTTCACTGTCATGATAAACAATTTTTTTTATATCTGAATTTATTGAAATGTAATACATTTCCGCCAAAAATTTTGACCTGTTCCTGAATTTAGTTTAAACTTGATACAAAAAACTTAATGGCATATATAGCTAAACAAATGTAAAAAGAAAAGGAACCTCTGATAATTGCCAATTTCACAGACTTTACAGCAGTATTTGTAGTCTACCTTAGATTTTTTAGTTGCTGCTTATTTAACAATTTTTATCTTTGTAAAGGAAGGTTTGTCATGAATTAGGATCATTTCATAGAGTAAGATATCCATTTATAGATATATTACCATGAAAATTATTTTATTACTTGAATTAGTTCTATAGAGCATTTTTTTATTTTGGAGAAAATATGCAAGTTCTTTATTTTTCAGTTTAATTTAATAAGAAATTATATGTACTTTCAGAACTCTTCAGTAATTAAGAAGTTGGTTTAAAACATAAAACCTGCAAAATAGTCCTGGTTGTTGTGATGTTTAAACTTTAGTATTTCGTCTTGCTATTCATTAATTTTAGTCTAAATTTATCTTTCAAAATATCAGAAGTCGGCTATTCAGAAAAGCATATTAAACCAAGCATTTATTGATCATTTAACTGGAGATGTTGTCCATAGAAATCCTTTAGATTGAAATTCTAAAAACTAATCCAACTTCTTGGAACTTTGATAAGCAATTGGAACAGAAGATCTGATACATTAAGAAGTAAATCAGGGTCCCTTGTTTAGTAAAATATATGTGTTGTGGACTTTGATTACTTTAGTATAATGTGATATTAATAATTTACTACATCCTTAATGTCAAATTAACACTTGTTGTGCCACCATTTTTTTTTAAATACACAATAAATTACAAAATTACTTATATGATTATAAAGATTCATATTTTCATGGTAATATGTCTGCTGTTAATGATATTGAAAAACTTATTTTAGTGGCTTCATACTTTTTAAAAATATGTTAAAGTTTGAAGTGCAATATGGTTTAGGGAGAAGATAGGACTGTTTTGTTACAAGCATGTATTTATTAAATCAGTAATACTGCTCTACATGTATGCAGTGTTAATTTATTATTTTAGTTGTTCATATTTATATTTTGAAATATTCATTTGGTATCAAAGTTTGTGAGTATATGGTGTCATTAATGTATGATAATATCATATTTTGTTACGAATTATGTACTTAAAAATATACGATGAAATGCATATCTGATTTAATACCAGACTGTGAGTGGTTTAGTTAAATATTTGATGCTTATATGCGATCACTTTCCTGTACCACCATCTCCTGTGCAGATATCTGTTTCTTTCATAAATCTATTTCATTTGAAGACTTGACATAATTATCTTAAGAACTTGCTGCAATAAGGTTACAGCACAAAACAAGAGAATTAATTAGAACAAGCATACAAAACTGTTATGTCAAACTTTGCAAAATTTGTTTAAACATTTTAAAAACATACAAATTGAAATAATGTGCTTTCCTTTTTTCAAACAACATTATATGTTAATAGCTAATTATAAGCCGTTTCCCAAATTTATTCGGACCTTTTTCCTGAGCTATAGTTTTGTCTTTCCTC
>JAOXYJ010831045.1:0-13283 GCA_028566555.1 Lithophaga nigra | reverse complement strand
TTATTCATGACTTACCACCGAATGTGACTTATTACCGGATTTTAACAGGAGCAACACGACGGGTGCCACTAGTGGAGTAGGAGATGCTTACCCTTCCGTAGCACCTGATCTCACCCCCGGTTTTTAGTGGGGTTCATGTTGCTCTGTCTTTGGTTTTCGGTGTTATGTTTTGTAGTCAGTGTTTGTCTTGTGTCTACGTTAGGTCTAACGTTGTATGTTGTTTTTGATTTACGGTTTCTGGCTGCCCCTTTGGTATCTTCGAACTTTACCTTCAATTAGATAACGATAACATTCAAATTACTCAAGAACTAGAAGTGATTAAGAAAAATGATTAGAAACAAAGTTACACACAACTACAAAACTTAATTGAATATGAAAAATTACGAGCACAAAGTTTACAGAAAAACTGAAATCTAATTTCACAGTTTCCTACACAGATTACTGGGAAAAAATATCAATTAAATAGGTGTACGTTTATATTAAAAATAAAACATAAAGTTTAGATAGATATAGAGTATATTAAATTGTTAATATTTCTTCCAAGAATAATCTATTAAAACGTTACCGCTTATTTCCAAGTGGGTCCTTTAAAGCAATTAATATTTGATATTAATGTTATTAGAACGAGGGTATGACAACTAAATTAAATTTTAAAAACAAACGAGCATATTGTATGAAGAACAAATCACTTTTACACTACATAAGCGGAATTTTATTTCTTTTTTGAATCTGTAATTGTGTGATTAGGAAGAGAATTCCAGTTTTTTATTGCATTGAAGAAAAAAAGATAAAAGTCAAACCCTTTCATAAAAAGTTGTATTAAATTGATCTGGTTTTATAAACATGATATTCACTAACTTTAATGAAATGTTCTTTTAAATATGAAGGATATTTGTTATTATGAATTTTATGGGTATTGGCTAATCTTAATTGTTTTCTCGATTAATTGTTTGTTTTTCGTTTAACGTCCAGAGACAAATTTTTCATGCATATTAGGGCGAGAACAAGATAACAATATATCAGTTGGTAGGATCTGGATAGTGGGTGCATCGGGAGAAAGGGTGGATAACTTTTATTGCCACTGAAAAACAAGGCCGTATTGGGTAGTGTAAGAAATTTAACCTCACAACAGGTCATCTACGGACCCCTCCGAATGTGATATTACAGTTAGATGTTTAAAATCTTGACATAGTTCACTGACAACCTTGTATTCTGTTTACCTTAAGTTTTAGAAGTTTGTCAGATTATGGAATTTAATGGCAAAAAAGAATCTGTTTTTGCTTGAAGATCTGGGGCATTTGCGAACATCAATTAAATGCCTGAGGATTGGAGTCCAACGGACAAAATCATAACAGGTTATTATTTGTCCATTATGACTACAGATAAGTCATTTGTTTTAACAACTGTACTATATATTAACCTTCCGAGACTGTAGCACTGTACTGTTTTCCCCAGAAATTCAGTAAGGTATAAAGCATGTGATTCAAAGAGAACACTTTTTGCGCATTTTTGCTGTTTCTGAGGGCAACTCGAAAGGAAAGGACTTGAGGGCACTCCTACATTATTTGTGGAAAATTTCCTTACTCAAAAGCATTTAAAGTGGGTTATATGCTATTTTATGTACATTTCATACCACCACAATCAAGTAGGAATGATTGCTTTAAAAAGATTTCGTAATTTTGGCATTTTTTTCAGAGCACTGGCAATTCTTCCTAGAAGATGAAAGTATGGTACTGCACCATGCTAAATCAGCCAATACACTGTTACTATTTTTGTTAAGATCAGTTGAAAATATACTTAGAAATACTCAATTATTCTCATATTCAATTGATTACTGTGATATTTTATTTCATCGTTCAAGCACAAAATTTCACAATCTTAAAATTATATATAAAATATAATCATGCTGCAAGATGTACAGTATAAGGTTTTAAAAATAGGGATAGAAATCATTAAATGAGGGTCATTTCAAACTACGTCAATAAACCAGACTACTAGATTAACGGTAAATTATGCAATTGATTACTTTATATTTGTTATTTTTTTCCGTTTTGTTGAAAAAATTGGAATTACGTATTCGTGCAGCTATGAATTAAAATATAAAAAGAAAAATGTTCACCCACCATCAACTTTTATTCTTAGCTTTTCGTGTCACGATTCTGTTCTTTTATAGAAACTAAATTGCAAAAAAATTAGAAATAAAGTCTTTATTCTGAAAGCGATTGTGACTTTCATAGTGTGTTACCCTATTGCACGAAAGTTTTGTTTAATTTTGACCTTGTATACGGTAAACTGTAATTATTTTAAGTTTAATCGGAATTATCTGAAACTAAATAAAGCGAGAATTGCCTCTTTTGGTGATAGTTTTCTTCATTTGCAGAGCTGAAAAAAATTAACAACATGTGCAATCTGAGATACATTTGTATAATAAATTGCTATTAGACTCAGTATAGATTAGGTTGGATCCAATGTTTTGGTCTATATTGATTTTGTGTTTATTACTTTTATTTCGTTCGATTTAATATTTATTCCAATGGCAGTATTATAACCCAGTTTAAAAAACCCGCAGTAAACCTTTATCATTCTTATTGAATATCCAGAGTACAGTGTTCTTACATTTATCTTCTATTGTAACTACAGTAAAAGGCGGCGTCCAGAAGTACTTTGATAGTATGGAATGTATTGAATCGATGCACTGCATTCTGCGACACCAGTAACACTTTTGACATCCCTACCTTTCTATATGGTCTTCCAAATGTTCTACCATTTCAGATGAAGTTAAAAACAGAAACCGTGCTGTGCTGGTCAAACTGTAAGAACAGTATTTTTTGCATATCTTTATACTCTACTTTATACCACAATTCCTCTTGATTAACTAAATTTCGACCCAAATTAAACATTTTTATTTTTAGTGTGGAAGAAGATACGAATTTTCTGGTGTTATGCAGAGATAAAACGTACTTTTTCAAGAAACACAATAAGTTCAACCTAAATGAACTCGAAATACCTGCTTTTTCAAGAAATACAGAAACTCCAACAAAATGCACTCCTAGTTGGATACTGATAAAATGGTGGATATATTGATAGACACTATCTTTGTTGAATTTGTACACGTTTTTGCCAACAGACATAAATGAAGCTTATTTCATCACTACATACATGTTCTGCTGTCTGTATTCTAGTTCAAATATGAGTCTGTGGAACAAGAATGAAGCTTACGACCGAGTGTTGTCTGTATCAAAGTTCAAAATTTGTGAGAAGGGTAAAGACATAAATTAATAAAATTAAATTAATTGAAAAATTAAACCCAGAAAAAAATTTAAAATAAATTTTACAACTATGATGTTTTCGGGAGCACATACTTAATCAATATATTTTTGCATTTCAAATACTGTTCACAATGTGCACCTTGCTGAGACATTTGGTTTCAATTGTTATACTAGAGTGTCCAAATTTTGTCGAGATACACGGTATCCCGTGTGAGAAACCTTAAATCCCCTCTGTTTTGGATGCAAGAATTGAACCTTTATTTAAATACTAGGTATCACATGCGAAAACACTAGTTTCTCGTTGAGATGTTAGGTATCCTGGGCTGGAAACCTTGAATCACGTCGAGATACTAGGTGTCTGGCTTTTCGTGTATGCGAGATTCAAATCTCGATCGAGATGCTAGCTTTCTCGCATGAGATACCAAGTATCTCGCTGAGATACCTAATATTTCGGAGTTTTTTTGGTAACATCCATAATTCGATTCTCAGTCTAGAAACCTAGTATCCAGAAACTAGATTTCGTAATTTTTGTGACTTTCGCGTGCCATAGATATCTTTTCATATAAGACAGACTTTATTCAGGGCTACAAGTATTATAGAAAAAACCTAGTCTTTCAGTTTTATCTTCTGTTATACAGATGAGGTCTTACCATTTAACAACAGGGGTTCTTGCATCTTATTATATTCAATGAGCTTGGATTATGAAATCAATCCCAGCTTCTTTACAATATGACGTATCAAGTAGAGCTAGTTCAAACTGTCAAATTGAGCAAAACATTATATTTTTAGAAAAACAAATTATTTCACCAATATAATTGATTTGGGGCTTAATTCGTTTCTATAATATTTCTATATTGCATTAAATATTTTTCAAATTGATCCTAAGATCCATTGATCAGAGTTTTTGGAAACATGTCAAGAAAATGCAAGTGGCTGGCAAAGAAACTTCGGTTTAAGAAATGCAACACCCTATCGCGCAAGGGTAAGAAACATGTATTTTTGGACAAAACTCCATCTGTTAAGTTCAAAAATCTTAGAAAAAGTATTTTTGAATCTAGAATTGTCAAATACAGGAATGGTACTCTTACAACACATAATCAATACATAATACAGATGGCACTTTTAGTCATATGAAAGTCCTGCGGCCAAGTCCTTGTTGATATGTATATGTCTGGTTCAGATCCAAACAATCAAAGGTACAAGTGATTCCAACCATTTGCAATTGAAATATTGTGGAATACTGCACTGCAATAAAAGAACATAAAAATTGTTCAGGAACATTACATTTTGATGGAAAAAAGGGTCGTAAACTGGGAAGCAGCTGGAGAGAGAGGCTTATTTGTCAAAAGTGCAACTATAAATCTAAAGCTCATTGTATGTATGAAGAATTTGACACTAAAAAGGTAGAAGGGCTTCAAGTTAAATGCACTTGTTTCTACGCCCATTTCAAATCAAGGTTCTAAAAACATTCCCTTGCAATGCAATATCATACCGCTCTCTTACAGCAGCATGCAAACTAAAACCGATAAGGTATGCTCTGACGTTGTCAATATCAATAACGCTAGCATATTACGCGAGACAATAATGTAATAAAACAAGGACTGGTGTATGACAATCTGTGTACATAAATATTTTTTATTTCTGGGAACTTTACACGAATTGTCCCATATTTGCGATTTGGAGGGCCAGTGCTCCTGCCCCTTTTCCAAATGTGTCACCCAAAAGCCCCCTCAAATGCAAAATTTCCTTGCAATCTGGACTTTTGGTAATTAAAACAAGAAATATTATTCATTTTGTCTGAATAATTATAAGAAATTAACAAATTTAACTTTGATAATGAAAGTAAAGGCCAAGGCTCCTTAAAGGCAAATCTACAGTAAGATGGTCATCTTTTTTTTTTGGAGTTGTCTGCTCTTGATGTGACAGGTGTGAAAATTTGACGGTGAACTTTTCTTGAAATAACTACGATAATTGAGCATTTTTCTACTACTCCTTCTGGAATACATTTCTTTACGGGAATATTCATCTGCTGAAAGTGAGTTTGATGAAACTTTTGCTTTTGACTTTTTACACTTGATAAACAATGGCATAACACAAACAGTAAACGAATACAACTCACTAAGTCGTTGATTTCTCACCTTAACACAACGACCGTTGTTCGCTCACAAGTTGGACTTTGGACTTTAAACCGTTAAATCCCCTGTGGAAATTTAACTACAGTACTGTCAGAGTAGATCGTTACTTTATCGATCATTCATACAACTTTAACCATGTCTTTCATGGCTTTGTCACCGGGTAAAAGATCACAACTTTTTGCTATTGAAAAGACACTTAAAGAGAGACACATGGAAGTAGTAAGGAATATGTCTATTACCGATCTTAAAGCTTTTTCAAAGCACCACACCATGTTAGATATGATAGAAGAAATAAAACAACAGTTACCTGATGTTGACCACAAAATTATACAAGATTCCTGTTTACCTATATCGAACGCTCTGAACAACGAATGTCAAAGTTTATTATCAAGACTTAGACGAAATGGCTCCGCTCACAGTGATGCAAGATCAAAAAAAGGAATCAGCACGATCAACTGTAAATAAGTCCCCGAATAAAGAGACATTATGCAAAGAAAAAAGCGAGGGTACACATACAGATGTACACCTTGTAAGCAACGAAGCTGAAAATCAGGATCTTCTAGACCATTTGGATGCTGAACTTCTCTTATCCGATTCTTTTCAACATCTCCAGATTTCTTCTCAGCCTGAAATTGAACCACCGCAAAGTGAATCAGTTGTAGAGTCAGACGCTACTACAAAAAAAGAATTGTGTCAAAAACAAGAACAATCTGGTACTGGAAACAAAAAGACAAAGAAACCTGCTCAAAGAACTAGCAAAACCAAAAAGTCAGAAAACATTGATTGTGTATGTGAAGGAAGAATTACCGATGTTAGTATGATACAGTGTAACTGGTGTACTCTCTGGTACCATGACATGTGTGTCGGTATTTCTGAAAAGGAAATAGTATCATTTTGGGTGTGTCCAGAATGCAGAAAATTACCAAAAACCGTTCGGCGCATTGAAAAAGAGCTTATGCCTTATATCAAGGAGAACGAGAGACTAAAATCCCAACTTGAAACTAGAACCAAAGAATTAGAAAGGCTGGAAGCTGAGAATTCAAGATTACGTCAACGGCTCACCGATAAGTCTTCAGAGCAAGTCAAATCTGTCCAACCAGTTCCGTCAAAGAAATCGAATGAAAACGTCAGTGGTAAACAACAAACAAACCAACAGGCCAAACAGTCGAAGTCAGTTCCATTAAAACTTACAGGAACATTGTTGGTAGGCAGTTCAGTTATCCGGGATTTAACTGACAAGAACTTCAATCTCGCTCATAAGCCTATCTGTGTACGAGGTGGTAAGGTATCAGACGCCACGAATGAGCTACTAAAGCTACCAACAGACACCAAATATGAAAACATAGTCCTCCAGATTGGGAGTAACGACTGTACCGTGTCAACTTTTGATGAGTCAACATTTAAGGAGGACTACTCCAATCTACTACAAGTTGCAATGCTCGTATCCGATAATGTCGCCATTTCGGGTCTTTGTCCGAGATTAGATGATAGGTATGGTAACATCAGGAAGGCAAACACTATAATGGAAAAACTGGCAAATGATGAAAACTGTTACTTTGTCAACAACGAAGAAACATTTAGGCTTCTGAATGGCTCCATCAATATGGCTTTGTATAACAAAGATGGAATTCATCTGAATTACCATGGCCTCAGAAAACTCGCAGCAAACCTGGAAATCTCAAATAGGAAATCAGCAAAAGACAATAACAGAAACTATCGTAAGAACACTAATTATCAAAAAGGCAATATGAACAGTATATCAAGACATAGTCATCTTAAGGCAGATTCGGGAAAGTTACAAGCTAAACCAACAAGAAACACTCAGCAGAATTATTATAACAAAACCAAGGACGATGATGACTTTTACTATCTAAGTAGGACACCTGTGAGAGGTTGTTTCTTGTGTGGAGAAACAAATCACACACCATATAATTGTAGATTTCCTACCGCAGTTGAATGTCATACTTGTCATGAGTTAGGTCATAAGGCTAAGTTCTGTAGAACTCCTATTTAGGTTACAGGCCGGGAAAGGTGTACAAGAAAGGGTAGTCCTTTGAAGTCAATAAATAAAACTATAAGATCCCACAAGAGAGGAGGTAAAGGGAAAAAGAAAATCAATGTCAAAAGTTCGAAAGATGAAATAAAGTTTAATTTCCTCAATATAAGGGGTTTATCCAGTAAAATAAATGAATTGAACAGACACCTTATTTCACAGAAAGTATCAGTTTTTGGTATTGCAGAATCGTTTCTTAAGTCTGATGAGAGACCATTTGACCTTGAAAGTAAATATCTATGGATTGGTAAATGTAGAAAGAGTTCAAAGTCAAAAGGGGGAATAGGTCTATGTGTATCTGAAGGCGTTGCTGTATTAGATGAAAATTTAGTAAACAGTAAAACTGACTCTTTTGAAAGGCTGTGGTCCTTGGTAAGAATTAAAAACAACAAAATTGCAGTTGGTGTTGTATATTTCCCTAATGATGGGATAGAAAAGGACAAAACTGACGCACTATTCTATGAACTACTTGAAAATATAACCCACTTTAATAATATGGGTTACAATATAGTCTTAATGGGTGATTTTAATGGCAGATGTCTAGAGTCATGTCCGTTTACGTCTAAAAGTATAATTAGCGGTAGTCCGTCCTACAACGGTAGCCGGCTATTGCGATTCGTTGAAGCGTGCGATCTGAGTATCGCTAATACTTTAAATTGCTGTAAAGGTGTATATACGCGAATCTTGAATAACCAATGGTCAACCATTGACTATATTCTAATGTCTAAAGACCTTTCAACCTGTGTCGAACAGGTAATAATCGACGAGGAAGATTCTTTTGACCTTCATAGTGATCATGTTGTACTTAGTGTTACCATGAAATCAGATAAAATCAAAAGCAATGATAATAATGCTGACTCCGTTCTTAAATGGAAAATAGATGATCAAACAGACTGGAAAGCGTTCCAAAAATGTCTTGAAAATGTTTTCGAGTCTAACCCCCTTCCCTCTTGCAATGATATTAATAAAGTCTGGGCACACTGGAAAAATAACGTTAATAAAGCAGCGAATGAAACAATTGGTAAACGTAAAAATGTTAAAAAATATAGGGACTTTTGGGATAAAGAACTAGATGAACTTATCAAATTGAGGAGGGTTGCAAACAGGCTAAAACGTACTCATGATAAATGTAGGCCACATGATAGTTAAGTTGGCCAACTCCTCTGCGAGTCATATATTCAACGGAAAAGGGCCGTGCAAAATGCGATCCAACGGAAAGTTAGTGCTAACAAAATGCGCACTTTTACTGACCAATGTATCAAACCAAAAAAACAAGGCAAAAGGATTTTGGCAAATGTTGAAAGATACCAAAAATAATATAAATCCATCCCAAGTCATAGATCCTGTTGATAAAACAACCCTTATTGATAATAAAGGAAAGATTGAAAAATGTTTGATAAAACATTTTGGGGATATAGGCAAGGACTCCACAATTTTTGATATCAAACACATAAATGTAGTCAGTTCCTTTTTTTCCGACGTTGAAGACAATGAAATTAATACTCAGAATATGTTTTCCTTAAATATAAGCTTTAAGACAATAGAGAAAGCCCTCAGTAGTTTAAAGTCTGGTAAAGCTGTAGGACTTGACGGAGTTCCTAATGAGTTTTTAAAGTTTGGGGGCAATGTAATGTTAAAATCATTAGTAGACTTATTCGTTGTCGTAAACGACCTCGAGTCAATTCCACACGACTGGCAGAAAGGTATTATAGTACCTGTGCATAAGTCTGGCTCTGTCTATGACCTCAATAATTACAGAGGTATCACGTTAACATCTAACGTATATAAAGTTTATGCAAAATTTCTCGAAGATACTATTATGGATTTTCTGGAAGAAAATAATATCCTTGGTGACGAGCAAGGGGCTTTCCGAAAAAATAGGCGCATAGAAGACCATTTATTTACCCTAAATAGCATATGTTCCATGCGAAAATCTCTGAAACGCAATACTTACATTGCTTTCTTAGATCTTTCAAAAGCATTTGATAGAGTATGGAGGGATGGGCTTTTCTATATGCTTTGGAAAAAGGGAATTCAGGGAAAAGTATGGCGTCTATTACATAAATTATACGACAATGTTGAAAATAAGGTATTATTTGGAAATTTTGAATCCGACTGGTTCAACCAAGACAACGGTGTCAAACAAGGGTGTGTATTACCACCTACTCTTTTTTCCATCCTTTTGAAAGATCTTTCCGATATGCTATCCGAAAGTAACATTGGTGTTACGCTTGCATCACAAGTTATAAGTTCACTATTGTACGCAGACGATGTTGCCCTGTTAGCAGATTCTCCGGAAGATTTACAAAAAATGCTAAATATAGCTCATAAGTTTGCTTGCAAATGGAATCTGAAATTTAACTCTAACAAGTCCAACGTACTTATCATTGGCAAACGTGTAGACAAAAATAAGAAATGGTATCTAGGTAATAGTATTATTGAAGAGAAAGATGACTATAAATACTTAGGAATATACTTTTCCCGAAACTTAAAACCAAATTTTCATATCACTAAATATTTGAAAGAAAATATAGAAAATAAACTAAATGGTATGCTAAGAATACTCGGTAAGCACGGAAGCTTTAATAGAATTGAGTTTGGTAACGCCCTTTGGACTTCCGTCATACGCCCAGCAATAGCTCATGGATGCTCAGTCTGGCTCCCCACGTCCGAAGTACAACGAAACTTGCTCCAAACTTTACAATATAAAGCAGCTAAACTCACGGTAAAAACTAAGTTAAACATACCTATTAGCGCCTTGCTTTTAGAGCTTGGTTGGGAGCCAATTAATGACTATCTCGACCGCCAAAGAGCTGCTTACTTTTCCAGATTTTACAACTTACCGGACACCAGGCTTTGTAAAAAGATTTTGAATGAATTGATGGAAAAAAACACGGTAGATTGGCCATATTGTAGATATATCCAGTCTCTGTTTGAATCTGTAGGCTTAGATCAATACTTTCACAGTAGTTTTAATAAACAAACGTTTAATAAATTTTTCGGACAAGCTAATAGAATTAAGGAATGGGATAAAATAATTTCCAAATCTAGTTTAGATGTTTAGATTTATATTCACATTTCAATGTTGTCAGCGGAACGCAAAAATATTTAGTAAACGTCGACGGATTTGAAGCATCCCGGCTTAAACTATTAGCTAGGACAAATTGCTTGCCGATTAATAGCACCCTTCATCGAATGAATTTGCGTAACGATCCGTTCTGTCAAACGTGCGACACCCATACAGAAGAAACCCTAGACCATATATTTTTCGAATGTAATGCTTATGAGCATTTACGAAATCATTTATTTCTACGAATAACAGAACTATTTTGCTACGAAAACATACCAATTGACTTCATTGGATTACCTCCCATTAATAAAACTCAATTTTTAATTGGTGATATTGGGTATTTGTTCAGTAACGTTATGGGGGATAGTTTTGATGAATTCTCCAAAGATTTTCTAACCAATGTGGTATCGACGAGAGCACTGCTCATTAATAGTTGACACCTTTTTCGTGGCCATTTTATATATATATTTTTCTTATCTTATGATTATATTTTTAACTTATTAGTTTTGTATTTAAAAAGACTTTTATATGTTAGTCATGTTTGTACACTATGTCTTTTTATGATTACACAATTTTATCATAAGAAAATGAATGATTTAAGGTTATATCTTAGGCAAACACCTTTTTATAAGATGCACGATTGGCACTTGTGAAATTTAAGTTTGATGGTGTTTTAGCATTTATATTATTGTGTTTATCAGTATTTTCTGTTTTAAACTGAGAGACATTTTTTTTTATTTATAGTATTGAATTGCATGTACATTATGTA
Organism: Lithophaga nigra; assembly: GCA_028566555.1. NCBI lineage: Eukaryota > Metazoa > Mollusca > Bivalvia > Mytilida > Mytilidae > Lithophaga > Lithophaga nigra. Next base: position 1,987 of record JAOXYJ010831045.1, on the reverse strand, counting down.
AATTAATTTTAAGGACGCAACTATTGTTACCCCGACAATTGTTGCCCCCGTTGTAAAGGGGTAGTTTCCAAATAAATATATATAATATATATATAAAATGTGCAAAGGTAAGGAAAATGTCTTAGAGGTATTTACATTTCGTTTTCAGCAGGATTACGTGGTTAGCTTTTGTGTTAGGTTTTATTCTCATTTCATTTGTGTTGTGTAATTTCTACCTAATAAGATGCAACAGAAGTTGCAAAGTTAAAAGTAATCCCATTTGAGTTTCAGATAGTGTCCAAAAACTTAAATTATTTTATAGGATAACGTGATCCAGCACCTTGTCTAAAACAAAAGGGTTGTTTCTTGCAAAGAGGAAAATATCACCAATTGAAGTAGATCGGACGTCGCCTTAGCTTAAATTTATTGACCATAGATACATAAATTTCTAACATTTTCTATATAAATTTTAACACTGCACATTTTATAAGTATCCCAAATACAGGTCACCCGCCACACAATGCCAGGACACAAAATATTGACTTACCGGAACATTAGATAATTATCGTACTCGCTTTTTTCGCCGATAGTTTTCCTTAATATCTTAGAATTGTTTTTTCTATTAAAAGATCATTGAGATAAAATAGTTACGCAAAAACAGAATTTTCGTGCGTATAGTCAGATAAACTCAGTCAAGTTGTGAAACTGTAGCAACGACTCATTTTGTGTTTTGTGACCTCATTGATTACGTAAGACATGCACAGAATACACCCGTTCTTATTATTTATGCCTGTATAAATATTTGATATAGTATTTTAATTTATTTTTTTTAACTTATATTTAAATTTTTCAAAGGTCACATTCACTTACCTTTAAGCTCTATTTTCTGCGAACTGCACCATCTATAGAAGTTATGACCAGTCAAAATGCAAAGCCTACATATTTCTCTTTCAAATGATATATGAATAAGCCGTGTGGTTGGGTGGTCCATTAAAGTTGAAAATTTGGCCTTCTAGTCACTGCACTATAGTACCATCGGTTCCTGCAGGTGCTATACGCAAAGTGAGAGTAAAGGTACAAACGGTTCGACGGTATTTAGACGAGAATATTTCACACGTGATGAAATCAACATACAGGCTGATAGATTCAAGTATGCAATTCAGCTTCATTACCAGGGTACTGAGGCTCGTTTTGTTGGAAGTTTAACAATATGCATGAATGCTTAAGTACCAGTCTCTGTAAAAATCAGGCAAAGTTACAAAAAACTGAATCATGGTGAAGAAAAACACACAGGTTTGAACCTACAAAGTTTTATTTTGGACTATCTACAAGAATGTATGAACTACTATTGTAGCATATTGTACCAGAGGTTTGAGAAAAATTGATACAAAGTTCTTAAGAAATCATTAGAAATTTTACAATAAAGAGGATAATTCTGCAAAAATGATGATTTTCGTGTGTACATATTGGGTAATTTATTTCTCCACATACTGACAGCCAAAATAAAAATGACATTGCGTGAAAGGCTTTATGTAGTGTTCTGAAAAAAAGAGGCACTGAGAAACTCACATGTTTTTGCATGATTCACCCACTGCCTGATTCTTACAGACACTGGTACTTAACTGTATGGCCTGAAAAATTGCCAAAAGAGAAATAAGACATGATTTTGTGCAGAATTGGTTACTGTATTTCACCTAATAAGTGCCCTGGGTGCTTAGAGAAAGCAAAAGAGGGGATGCTTATTTAAATCATTTAAAAACAGAAAATTCCCTGGAACCGTTCACAGTATTCAGGGAGTTTCCTGTTTATAGTGATTGCTGATGTTAATGATTATAACGACAGATGGAACAGTTTTCCAGTTATCATGACGATTTTAAAACAGGGAATGATAATTTACTGTTAGTTCAGGGAGCTTGGCTTAGTAAATTAGGTAGGGATGCATATGGGAGCACGGACACTGAAAAGGTCAAATATTGTAAATCATTTTTATGGGCATAAACAAATGTTC
>JAOXYJ010831044.1:0-22106 GCA_028566555.1 Lithophaga nigra | reverse complement strand
CCAATTGGTAAAATTCTGGATTATTTTTATAGGGTTGAGTTCCAACAAAGAGGTTCCCCTCATATTCACATGCTTATATGGGTTGCTGGTGCCCCAGTGTTGTCTGTAAACAGTAATGACGAAATAACATCTTTTATAGATTCCTATGTTTCATGTAAAAATGATGATACAATCAAGGAGTTGGTCAATTACCAAACTCACAGACATGCACGTACTTGTCACAATAAAGAACAAGGGAATTGTAGGTTTGGTTTCCCATTGCCTCCTTTAGATAAAACATTGATATTGCAGGGCTTGGAAAAGGATGATCCCAGTAGAAAATCAGCAGAAAGTAATTATCACAAAATTATATCAGTACTAGAGGAAATGAAACTAGGGGTGGATGTAAGCAGTTCTTTCTACGACTTCTTATCAAGCTTAGATATAAGTTATGAAAATTATATAACAGCTTTGAGATCTTCCATAAGGCCTGGCAATGCAAAAGTATTTCTTAAAAGAGAGTTGTCTGAAATTCGAATGGTAACACTGATTACTAGTTGGGAGGCTAACATGGATATTCAGTTTATTTTGGATGCATATGCATGTGCTGTTTATATTGTTTCATACATATCAAAAGGACAGCGTGGCATGTCAAATCTTTTAAATCAGGCATGTAATGAAGCCAGGAATGAATGTTCAGATATTAGACAGCAGGTGAGAAAAGTTGGTAATGTTTTTCTTACACATGTGGAAATTGGAGCTCAAGAAGCAGTTTACTTGGTTTTACAGATGTCACTCAGAGAATCATCTCGGCAAATAACATTTGTAAATACCAATCCCCCTGACAAAAGGATTATACTAATAAAACCAAAGTCAGTTTTGAAAGATTTACCAGAAAATTCTACATCAGTTGAATCAGATAGCATGTTAAAACAGTATCAACGAAGACCAAAATCAATGAATAAGTATTGTTTAGCTGATTATGTTGCTTGTTTTGAAATGAAATATCCCCCGAAAATGAGTCACAGTCAACATGAAACTGAAGAATCTGATGATTTGCCTGAAAATAGATATGAGGTTGACATGATAGATAATGATGACACAGAAGGAGATCAGATAAATGATTGTGAGGAACATATTGGTTCAGTGGAAGAGCATCATTCTAAAGATGGTACTGTATGGAAAAGACGACAATTTCCTAAAATATTACGTTATATCCGATTTAACAAAGAACATGATGCAGAAAACTATTACAGAGAATTGATAATGCTTTTTACACCTTGGCGAATGGAAGAGGACTTGATGAAAAATCATTCATCCTATGAAAATAGATATAAAGAAGATAAAGAACAAATTGAGATGAAAAAGAGTGAATATGAAAAACTTTCGGTTGCTGATATAGAAAACGTTGAAGTGGACCTTAGTGTTTGTGAAGATGAAACATATCAAGTTGATTTGGAAACTCAGCATAACAGTGTCCAAGATGCTCAGGAAGGATGTCATCCATCCACAACTTTTGGCTGTTTTAATCCAGTTGATACCGCCAACACATCACAATCTTGCAGCCATTATGACTTGGGATTGGATTTTGGAATTGGAAGAAAGCAAATTTCATCAGAGGAAGATATTGCACAGGAAATGTGCGATGAAGATTATCGACAAATGGTTCAGTCTTTAAATATGAAACAAAAAGAATTTTTTTATCATGTTTTAGCATGGCATAAAATATGCACCAAACCATTGTATAATTTTTTAACAGGTGGTGCAGGCGTTGGAAAAAGTGTTCTGTTGAAAGCTTTGTACCAGGCATTGTTGAAATTTTACACACACCAAGCAGGACAAAATCCAGATGACCTGAAAGTTTTAATTTGTGCTCCAACTGGAAAAGCAGCATACAATGTTGGAGGGATCACTATTCATTCAGCATTTTGCATACCTGTTGATCAGGGATTCCATTTTAAACCTTTGGACATGCAACAGCTTTCTACCTACCAAACAAAGTATATGTCTTTGAAGGTTGTCTTTATCGATGAAATCTCTATGGTTGGGAAAAAAATGTTTCAGTTCATAAATTGTCGACTTCAGGAAATAATGGGGTGTACTGATCTCTTTGGAGGGGTATCTTTAATTGCTTTTGGTGATTTGTTTCAACTGAAACCAGTAATGGATAGATGGATTTTTGATAATATTTCAAGTGAAAAAAGCATGGACATCTTGGCCACAAACTTGTGGACAGATTTGTTTTCTGTATTTGAATTAGATCAAATTATGAGACAAAAAGATGATGTTGACTTTGCACAGCTTCTTAATAGATTGCGAGAAGGTAATCACTCTCAAGATGATGTTACAACTTTAAAAAGTAGAATTATTCCTGAAGAAAATCCACGAACAAGAAATTCGTCACATTTGTACACTCAAAGAAAACAAGTAGAAAATTACAATAAAATTGTTTTTAACCTATCACCTATTTCAAAAAAGACTGTTGTTGAAGCAATTGACTCTGTTTCAGGTGAAGTGTCCGAACATTTAAAACTAAAATTGATATCTAAAATACCTAAAGATGCATCTAAAACTAAAGGTCTTCTTGAAAATCTTCCTCTAGCAGAGGATCTTCCAGCTGAACTGTGTACAAATGTTGATGTTTCTGATGGAATGACAAATGGAGCACCTTGTATCATAAAAAAACTTGACTTTAGAGTACCTAATTCTGATAGATGTAGCATTGTATGGGTTAACTTTGAAGATAAGAAAATTGGAGCTAAATGTAGAAATCATTATAACTTCCTTTACAATGAAGACATTGGTTCAAAATGGACCCCCATTTTAGAAATTACAAGAAAATTCTCATTCAATTATTATGCATCATTTCAAATTACAAGACGTCAGTTTCCAATCACTTTAACATCAGCAAAAACAATTCACAAATCACAAGGCTCAACACTTTCAAGAGCAGTGGTTGATTTTGGCAATACAAAAATTGACCATATACATTATGTTGGTTTGAGTCGAGTGCAAAATATAGAATCACTATATGTTTTGAACTTGAATGAAAATAAAATTTCTACTTCACAAGCTGTTAAAAAAGAAATGGATAGGCTACGAAGTCACGCACAGGTATCACCTGCGATTCATTTTCTCTATAAATTTGGACAGAATTCTTTAAAAATAGTATATCATAATGCACGTTCATTGCACAGACATATAGATGATGTAAAGAATGATTTTAATATGAAATGTGCTGAAATACTAGCTTTCTCAGAAACACGTTTTAGTACAGAAGATAGTATTCAACAATGTGAAATACCCGGATTTGAAGTTTATAGAAATGATGAAATTAATAGTGGTCAACATCTTCGACCAGCCCATGGCTTAGCAGTTTATTCAAAAAGAAATATTTTTTCTTATGCATATAATTATGGTGATGTAGAAACAATAATTGGGGAAACAGATTTTGGAAATATGTGTATTCAGCTTTGTTTTTTGTATTGTCCACCGAAAGTGGCAACTGTGAGTAAATTTAAAGAATTATTTGAAGCACTTGAAAAAAAACTTCATTTTGAACAGCCTCTTCTTATAATGGGAGATACAAATTTTGATTGTTCTCAAACATCAGTACTCTGCGATTATATGTACTCAAAATATTCCCTACGACAAATAATAACATCCAGTACAACAAATTATGGTTCCATATTGGACCATATCTACACAAAGTATTAGAATCATATTTTTCTGATCATAAACCAATATTTTTAATTCTTGAATAAAGTTACACTTTTACACAAAATTTTCATGTTATAACGGTTGTTCCATAGACAATTAAGCAATTGATTGGGCACATATCCATACAAAACAAACTGATAATTGCTACACAACCATGTGACAACACTTTACAATTGCTACAAATGTATATACAAAAATGTACATATAGATTATTCAATAAACCTGTAAAAATAAAAAAAAATAAGAAATAAAAAAACTTTCATTTGACACTTCATGCATTAACACCAATGCCATGGAAATCTTGCACATGGGCTCCAACATTCTAATTCCTTAAACCACACACACACACACACATAGTTAAAAGACTACATTTCAGGTGGATATTGCCCTTTCCACCTACCCACATTTGCACCATATACTGCTGCCCACTGACACATTTTTTTCCATAACCATACAGTTTTAATATAAAACTATTGTTTCCATTTTATTCTACCTGCAAAACTTCAACTTAAACAACAAAAACAAAATGTTACACAAAATAGTGGGCAGAGTGTACAAGCTAAAATTTTTACTACCACATGCCCACTCCCAGGATGGGCAGGTGGAAAAAGCAAATCCACCTGAGCTGTAGTGTACCTGTGTATCCAGTAATATTCCTTTATAAATAAGGGTGACATGGTAAGTAAAACTTTTTTACCAAGTATTTCACAATAAATCAATTATTTAATTTAGAAAGTTGGCTTAATTTCACAACTCGTTCAAGTATTATACTTTTGAAACAATACATATTCATATTGTATTCCAAATAAAAAGTTCTTGTACTTTAATGAGCATTTCATATACCTGAATGAAAGTGCAAATTTTCAATGGGTACAATGCTGTCATATTTTCATTCCTAAGGATTAGATTGAAAATAGCCTTCCAAAGTTGTTTTATGGCCTAACTAGAGACACAAGTGTAAGCCTGATATATAAAAAGATCGATATATTCATGCATTTAAATTTTTGATGAGGTCCATCCCAATCCTCTGTACTAATGTTAATAGATTTGACCTAGAATAACTCATTATGGTTTTTCCCTGTTTGGGGAAAATTATGAGTTTCTGTAAATGGATTGGTGTGAATGACAGCGTGATTTCAAGTATTATGGAAAGTCAGATGTAAAACACAATGAATTAAAAGGAAACTGGGTATTTGAAACTGTGAATCAAAATGGGTCCAATGGTGAACAAATATTATAACAATGTACAACTAAGTTATTACCTTGCTACAATTTGTTTGTATTTTTCTATTGACAGATGTTGTCTACAATCAAAAACAGGACAGGTCCATACAGTGTACCATTAAGAGTAGTTGTGTGTGCCGTAAAAGAACTACTTGCATATACTGAAGACAAAAAACTAGTAAACTTTTCAGTTGCTGACACCTCTGGCTACTGTAAAGCAGTTTGTTTTGACCAAACAAAATTTCACAGTATTGCAGAGAATAATGGGCTGGTCCTGAGAAATATCATACTGAAGAATAAGGAGCTTATCATTACCAAACAGTCAAAGATATATGCAACATCAGCACAAGATATTCCAGAAGATATTCTTGTTCAAGCAAGAAATCTTATATTCCCACCAGACAGTGTGGTTGTTCCAATTTCCCATGCAAAAACAAGTCCCAAGAAGACCATGACATCAGTACGGGGAAAAATAATAAATGTGAGTAAAATGTAAAATTTTCACCAAAATACGTCAAAAAAAAAACCGAAGTGCACGAATATCAACAGAACTTGATATGTAGGTAGAAAATGATATCTTCAATTGATTCACATTATTTCAATAATATTCAGTCATTTGGCATTTTTATCTCTTTGCAAAAAAGTTGCGGCTGGGATACAGTAACGTGCATGTCCTTCCATCTGTTCATTCATCTGTAACACCATTGTAGACACCATAGACCTCATATTTTTTAATGGATCATCTTCAAACTTGATATGTAGGTGGACCATGGCAAGAGCAAGAAGTCTATTGATTTTGAAGGTCATACATCAAAGGTCAAGGCCACAATACCTGTTTGAAAATTTAGACCTTACTACACTTGTAAACATGCAAAGGTTTGTCAAACTGACCATTTTCACTACTTTAAATAAACCTACATGCATCCAACTTATCAATGTGTCAATCTCAGAACTGTGTCAAGCATTCAAACTATATCCAAATCAATATTGTATCAAGCAAATGTATTGTGTCCATACTTTCTTCAACAATCAGAGTTCGACGTGCTGCATTGCTAGTAGATGCCCCGTTCACAGTGCCCTTGTCAAAATCGAGGTAAAAAAAGTATAAAAAAAAATCATACTCCTAGTGCTTGGATTTCAACTAAATCTGATATGTAGGTACAATATAATATTTCAAATTCATTCATGTTGCCAGACATTTTCCTTTTATCCACCATTTTCAGAATGGTTACAAAAGACTTGAAAAAGTAAAACTTCCCTAATTAAAAAAATATTCAGCAACTGCAATACTTTTGATTCCACAAACAAAAAGGCTGTCTAGCTTGTAAGAACTTGTTAATTTTATCTTTATTCCATTTTGCAGGAAGGACTGAAAATGAAAGTACAATGCAAAAATAAGGAATGCGAGGTGAAAACAATTACATTGGAAGATGGCACTGCGGAAGTGAAAGTCAGTTTGTGGCGAGAAATGGCAGGCACCGAAATCCACCTTGGAGAATTTGTGGAGGTCACAAATGTTGTAATTAATGAATACCAAGATGAGATTAATCTAACAACAACACAACACTCTACAGTTAAGGTAAGTTAGGCCATGTAAACTTAAGGTTAATCATTTCACTTTGTGAAAAAAGGCTATGTGTACATTGTTAAATTTATACTGCGTACAGACAATAATGCAAAAATATTACATCATAAATAGCACAGGATGCACTAGATATATACATTACAAATTCATTATTTGTTTCAGAAGTGACAATATATGTACAGATTTTGAGATTCCAATTTTCTGAAATCTTGACTGAGGTAAAATATTAGCTATCTTGCCTGTAATATTTCAACACCTACACAACATTCCCTTCATATAGATTGGTGATTTAAATACAGCCTTTTAAATTGACATTGTATTGAAAGCAATTAAATAACCTTTATTTAAATAAGGGTCATCTCTTAAGTTTTCACAAAGTACTATTGAAGATAGATAATATTTTGGACCTCACCTGTCAGAAGTTTAAAAAATTGGAATCTCAAAATTCATACATGTACTGTCATTTCTGATAAGGTGTTTGAAATGTACAAATCTAGTGCATCCTATACTAATTATGATGTAGTTATATACAGTTTTTTCTGTGCGCAAAATGGATTCAGTGATGTAAACATGGCCATTCTTCACTAAATATACTGATGAACCTTAATGTTTTTGTTCCTAGAAAATTAAATTTCAAAGACTTTTTTTTTCCTTGAAAGCAGTTTTGTTTCTCTTCCCCTAAGCCGTATCTATTTTTATATGGCATCATAATGACCTGCGTAATGCATTATTGGATGTGGTCTCCAGGGTCATGCCCCAACCCCTAAAAAATTTTTTTGTCAGATGTCATGAAAACGGTTGAGATACGCACTCCTAAACCATATATATTCTTGTTTGACACTACAAGACCTGGGCAAGCACTATTGACTTGGGTCAGTAGGGTCATGCACTTAATGTCTCTTTTGTCAATTTTTTCAAAAACAGTTGAGATATGCACCCATAAATGATATACATGTGATATTACTGTGACTGTAGTTCATAACATATCCAGATTAATACTGTGTCGAACACCAATACTGTGTCCAGGTGAATACTGTGTCAAGCACAATATAGTGTCCACACCTGCTTCAACGTTCAAGGTTTGACATGTTGCAATCATATCAAGCTACATTCAGCGGAGTACTTTATTAACAGTTTTCACAGTTCATTGCTGTTATCTAAAGAACTAGAACAATTGAATAAAAGTGTAGATCTAGGCATATCATAAAAGATCGAAAGTTTCTCAAAACGTATAGATGTCTTACAAATTTAGTAACATTTTTGCCATACTTTCCTTCAAAAATTGTGAAGATAAAAAGTAATGACACTTTCTGACACTTGTAAATACTAAAACTTTTTTTTTTCCAGAAAACCGCAGTACCAGAACTTGAAAAGGAAATTGTTGTATTGGGTATCGAAGAGGGTGAAACTGAAATTGAATTTATCACAGAAAATGATGGAGCATTCATAATTCCAAATGGTGAATTTAATGGCAGAATTGAGGACTTCCCTATGAAGATGACCATAATAACAAAAGGAAGACAGATTGTGCGAATTGTCAATTAGTAACAGATAGATACATTTATACAGTGAAACCTTTCTAAACCGAACCCTGAGTAAACTGAAAACTTGTATAAACCAACCTCTCTTTTCAGAACAAATGCTTAATAATCCATACAGATTTAATCTGTAAAAACCACTTACCTGTCTGATCTGAATAAAATCTTCAGTCCAAAGGGGTTCGATTTAGATAGGTTTCACTGATTTGTATGATGACATTTAATGTTTAATTCTAACAAAAGTCCCCATCACTTTCAAGTTTATGTATATTTGAATAGTTTTACATTTGATGTCCTATGAATCTTTCGTCTTACTTTTTATGCTCGACCACAAAAAGTTTGTGGACATATTGTTTTACCCCTAACTGTCCGTTCTTCTTTCCATCTGTCTGTCCCTCTGTCTGTCTGTCTGCATAGGAAGTGCATGGTTTGTCCGTGCAAATCCTCCTATAGTATTCAAGCTAGCATGTTTTTATTTTGCAGAATGTTTATACACATATTGAAGGTGTGCATATTAGATGGTTTTTTTATTTTAATCAATTTTTCACGAATTTTAGGGTACTTGCACTTTGTTAGTTTGTAGTGGTGCTTAGACTATCAATATTTAATAGTGTTTTTCACCTGTGGGGCACTTGTTTGTCTGTGTAACCCCTCCTACAGTTTTCAAAGTAGAACATTGTTATTATGCAAGATATTTTTGGCATATTCTAAAGGTGTGCATAATTATTGGAATTTTGACTTTCCTAATATTTTGAAGAAATGAAAAGATGTAGAACAAGTTTAATTACTGTGGGGACATCATATGTGTCTTACAGTCACAACTATTTCTGGTTGATAAGCAATTTTATCATAGAGAAAATTTTGGTAATTGTAGAAGAAATTGTACAAGACGATTTCATAATTTGTAGTTAAAAATAACATTATGAAAGATACTGACTATTCAACGGCAACATTTCCCCACTCAGTTTTGGTCTTGTTCTTTAGGGAATAAAGTAACATTTGTCAGTTCTTTTGTTTTCCAGAAAAACAGATATCCCATCCAGGAAAACATTCAATATCGCACCACCCATGGATGTCGTACTGATTTATTATATTGTCATCAATACAACTGAAAAAAAGAAGTAGCATTTTAATGATTTTATTATACCCCACGCAACGAAGTTGCGAAGGGTATAATGTTTTTGACCCGTCTGTCCATCAGTCTGTCCGTCCGTCACTCCTTTTACTCTCAGCACAACTTCTTTACAACTACTGAACAGAATTTCATGAAAGTTTGTAGTTAATAAGGACATACTATGTAGATGTGCATATCCACAGGAAATTATAATTCGATGTTTTTTCTAGGAATTATGGCCCTTTTGAACTTAGAATTTTGGCCAAAGTATACTACTAAACAATTTGTCAGTGCAACTCCTCTGAAACCAGACAACAGAATTTCATGAAACTTTGTAGATAATAAGGACATACTATGTAGATGTGCATATCCACAGGAAATTATGACTTGATGTTTTTTCTAGAAGTTATGCCCCTTTGAACTTAGAATTTTTGCCAAAATATACTGCTAAACAGTTTGTCAGTGCAACTTATCAGAAACCACACAACATAATTTCATGAAACTTTGTAGATAATAAGGACATACTATGTAGATGTGCAAATCCACAGGAACTTATGATTGGATGTTTTTTCTAGGAGTTATGCCCCTTTGAACTTAGAATTTTGACCAAAATATACTACTGAAAGAGTTTGTCAGCGCAACTTCTCTGAAACCACACAACAGAATTTCATGAAACTTTGTAGTTAATAAGGACATACTATGTAGATGTGCATATCCACAGGAAATTATGATTCGATGTTTTTTCTAGGAGTTATGCTCCTTTGAACTCAGAATTTTGGCCAAAATATACTACTGAAACAGTTTGTCAGTGCAACTTCTCTGAAACCACACAACAGAATTTCATGAAACTTGATAGTTAATTACGGTATACTCTGTAGATGTGCATATCCACAGGAAATTATGATTCAATGTTTTTTCTAGGAGTTATGCCCCTTTGAACTTAGAATTTAGGCCAAAATATACTACTGAAACAGTTTGTCAGTGCAACTTCTCTGAAACTACACAACAGAATTTCATGAAACTTTATAGTTAATTAGGGTATACTCTGTAGATGTGCATATCCACAAGAAATTTTTATCCATTGACTTTTGTAGGAGTTATGACTCTTTGAACTTAGGAATTTGGTGAAAACATAATGTTGAATCAGTTTGTCAGCACAACTTCTCTGAAACCATAGAACAGAATTTCATGTATTTTTGTAGTTAATAAGGACATACTATGTAGATGTGCATATCTTCAGGAAATTCTTATTCCATGTTTTTTCTAGGAGATATGCCCCTTTGAACTTAGAAATCTTGCCAAAATATCCTACGGAACTTCTCTGAAACCACACAACAGAATTTCATAAAACTTTGTAGTTAATCAGTGTCGGTGCAACTTCTCTGAAGCCACACAACAGAATTTCATAAAACTTTGTAGTAAATTAGTGTCAGCACAACTTCTCTGAAACCTATTTATATACAGAATTACATGAAACCTTGTAGTTAATAAGGACATACTATGTAGATATGCATATTGACAAGAAAATCTGATTCTCTGACTTTTCTAAGAGTAATGCCCTTTTGAACTTACTAATTAGTCAAAATATACTACTAAGGCAACATCTCTGAAACCACTGTTCAAATGAAACATGTGCATTGTTTAGCAGATCATGATTTTTAAATGTGCGTTGTTTAGCAGATCATGATTTTACACAATGTGGGGGCGTGGGGTATGTGAACGTGCTCACAAAGGTTCTTTAATTTTCAAAGAGTTTCTTCTCTTGGCCAATACAATTGTTACATTACAGTAATGAATATTAGGTGATTCTCAACCAGACTTAAGAATTGTTTGTCTTTACAAGATTGCAACCACAGCTGGACATGATTTGTCAAACAACCCTATGGGAAATTTGTTCAGCAGTAATCTCTTCTTGTTCCAGTGTGATTTTGACAAGATGAGTGATCACAGTTTCACTGACAAAGCCTTTGGTTATAATTTCAGGCTCTGAAGACCTGTGGTATGGTAAGCCAGATATGATTGTGTACCCCTATACACCTAATGGTAGAAGTAATGGTAAATCAAGTGTGTTTACTCCAAAAGAGATAGACTGGACTGAATATAATAATGAAGAAAATACACAAATTTTTGAAATGAAAGCAAGGTCTCGGAACATACTGCGACGTCCAAAGACAGTAAAACAAGTAGTTACGCAAACGTTAACATTTGCTATGTGTCAGTCTAATTACCAAATTAGGAATTCAGAAAAGAGAAAGAATTTTGTATCATTAATTCCAACAATGGCTTTGAGTTTGAGTGAGTTTGATATTTATATGTACGATTATGAACATGATGTTCTGTTAAGAAATTATAATCCCATACACCTTTGGGAAATGTCCGGAGGACATCGGAAAATAAAAATTGGATCTGATTTACAGATTTGGATGGCAATCAATCATTTATTTCTTGATGCAAGACTAAAGCCACATCATATTGAAAAATTAGAAGGAACTGGTGAATTTCGAAGGCTTTGTGGTGATCGATTTTCAGAATTCAAAGAAAACATTCTTTATGTCTCCAGTTGTACTCCCTCAATGAGTAGGGCTCCAGATGAAAACCTAAATTTTTTAGATCCAATGGATGACATGCTCGATGCTGATGCTGATGATTATGAGGATGATTATTAGATTATATATTAAAGCACCAAAAACAAAAGAGCGATATGCCTTTCCTAGTTCTTCATTATTCTGTCATCTACATACATGTACATGTTGTATTCAAGTTTTCTGTCAGAGTAATGCTGCACTTTAATGTAAATGGATTATTTCTTGTTTAATTGAGTATTAATTATGTTATTGACTTAAATTGAATAGAACTGATCTTCTCCATGACAAATCTTAGCTTTTAATTCTTCTGTATATTTCTGAAAGTATGAATTCATGTACAACCCCCATAGAAAAAGTCTCTGGAATTCCAGTGGAATTCCAGTGGATTCCACTGGAACTCCACTGGAATCGAAAATTCCACTGGAAAATTCACTGGAATAAACAAGTTCCAGTGGAATTCCACTGGAATAAACCAGTTCCAGTGGAATTCCACTGGAATAAATGTGTTCACTGGAATTTCAATTCCACTGGAATATAAAGAGCAAAATTCCACTGGAATATAAATAGCATGAAATGGAAAATATTGCCTTAAATGCAATATGGCAATTTCTATTCTGCAATTTATGTTTCTTATAATTATATGTACTCCTGCACTGTATATTAATTTATCAGGTATAGTTATAAATGATAATATAGTAGTTTTTTATACTTTATCTCACAGCAATGTTTAACATAACATTTAATGCTGCTTGGCATTCCACGTTATCAGCTTGCGTAATTCAGAAAATTGCAAAATATTGACATATACATATATTCCTTTCAATGTCCTTACATGTTAAGTCTAGTTCCATCTAAAGACATTAGTGATACTTTATACAAGTATATGATCTTGAGTGATTTTCAGCTATCACAACAAATATTGAGTTTAAATTTACAAAAATCACTACAGATACTCCATAAATGGGGTGGTACCTTCACAAACTTAACAACAAAATGTTTAAAATCAATTATGTTCAAGAGTATTTGGTGGACAACTAATAAATAAACTGTTAGCAGATATTTCTATCATGACACATTTCTTCCTTATGTTCTTAACAGACAGAAGTTTTTTCTCACTCAAAGATGCGACTTTCACAATATGTGGAATAAAGTTAGTATCAAAATGTTTAATTAAATCCTGATGTTTGATTGATCGCTTCATGTTCTGATTTAACATGATTTTTTCTGTATGGCATTCCTGAATAACAGCAAATTTCTCATTGTTTACTTCTATAAATTGATCAATTATCCCAAATTTGGTTGCTTCTTCATTTTGATCTTCATAAGTGAAAACACTATCATTCCTTGTTTTAGCACTTTGGTACACCTTAGAATAAAATGTCATGTTTGAAAATTTTAACCGTGAGAATGACTTGACATTTGCACGTCTCATCTCGTCTGTCAACATGTTAAAAATCATATGTGTTTCGTCCACATTCTTTTTACGCCCTAAAATGCTACAGCCTCCATCCTCTGGCATGTCCTTCCTTAAAAGAAAACATAAAAAGATAAAACTTAATATCAGGTTTTCTGCATATTGATATCATAAAATATCAGCTGTGACAAACAGTATGAAGCATTTTTGGCAAGGGAGCGCAGTAATATCTATATAAAAAAAACCTGATAATTGATTTATTATGTCATTTTTTAGTGTTTTTCTTGATCAAAATGATAGCGTTTCTATGTTTACAGCTAACCAGAAGTATACATGATAACTTCGGGTCAATTTTATCAACACTGGGTCAAGCATTTTTGACATCACAAAGCCTTGAAATGACAAATATTGAACAGTTTAGCAGGGTGAGATAGGTATAGGGAAAACCGATAAAATATGTTTCAGTAGTTTTCTATCATGTCGTGTTGTAAATATATCAGGAGCAATAAACTTGTAACAGTAATTGTTATTACTTATGTTCAGATCCCTTTTCCATAAGAAATTAAATTCTGTGTGTTGAAAAGTTCATCTATTGAATAATATGAAGGTTACACTAATTATATCAATCTTATTTCAATTTTTATCTGCATTTAATTTACATATTAAACTGTAACATGACAGTGGTGTAAGGCTATGCTTAAATAAGCATTTCTCTTGTCAGCCTGCCTAATAATCTTAATGTTCAGTACTAATAACAATGCAATGGTTAAAAAGCAGCATTTCCATTCTGGACTAAATAACTGACTGTATTTGTTCTTTTGGAGGTCATAGTTTTGAGTAACTTTCTGGAAGGCCTTCAACGAGAAAAAAATAACCTGTCAGTGTGGACATTACACCCCTGAAACAACACTATTGCTTACAGTATTAACTTTGAAGACAAATCATTTATCAGTTGCTTTGTGCATGGATCTGAGCTCTCCATTATCTGTTTTACTAAATCATCCAACTGCTTTGACATTCCCACTGCAAAACTAACCTACAATGAATTAATAATAATAAACATTTCCATTGCATCAGGCCCTTAAGAATTTCAGTTTTATCTATTAAGATAGATCTAAAAATGGGCCAAAACGTTTATTGTGAAGACTGAAATTCTAAGATCAAGTTTTCTTTGCAGGGGGAATGGGTTACTACATATAACAATCATACACATGCTGTAAGGGTTAAATACTCTTGTTACAAAGATTCATGTTCAGCTTGTCATTAATTTAAAATGTGTACCTTTCTATTATACCAAGACATTATTTTTGATAAATCTTATAAATGGAACAAATTAATTGTATAAGGGTGAATTAAATACTGTTGTAAAATTAAATTACCTGACTTGTGACATATCTAGTTCCATGAACCATACTTTTTAAGTATGAATTCATGGACTCGAACCCAAAACATGAGAATCCAAACAATGGCCCATAAAGTCTGGCGAACTCTGGTATATGTCTTAGAAGATGGATATTCATGGTCTGGGCTTTTTTCCCTATAAATTAATGAACAAAATATATTTAAATGCATATAATATACACGAAGTATACAAGAAGAACAGCAATTAAAAGTCCTATTCCTTTTCTTTTTGGTGTTTTTCTTGATTTGTAGGGATTCTGTGTCATGAACATTTACCTCATATCCCTTCCTTTTTAATAAAATATATTTAAATAATTTTTTATTAGGACAATTAAAAGTTACAAATTTAATTACCAATATATAAGAGTACAAAACATTTTTCTTTTCATGGAAACAGTAATTTATTTTCTTTTACTATTCTTATATTATCACAATTACTTAACAGTTATATTTGTTAATGTGAATGTAGAAATTGTCAAACTGATTAAGGTGTAACCACTTTAAAAAGTGATAAAAAAAATGGATGTCAAACTGCAGACTGAAAATTTGACAAATGTAACATTTTGTAACATGATATATACCATATATATCAGGATAAATCCTACAAAAATCCAACAGCAGCATTTCGGCCTTGTCTATATCAACCATACACAAGTCATCTTTTACTAACAGGGACATTCCTGTCACCAGCAGTAGGTAATGCATGTAAGGAGTTGGCTTCATCACTCCATACAACACAGGTGCTGAGAAATGCATCAACCATTCCCTGAACTCTGAAGCTAAAAATAATTTTTCCTCTGTTTATCAAGCTTGTGAGTAAAACGATTAACCCCCACTTTCTTTAAAAATATAACAGTTTAAGATTTGTAACAATTATAGCCTTTAAATCAATTATCTCTGTGAGAAATCCAACGATATCGTAATATCCCACCAAAATATATTTTTGATGGAAATTAGCTAAAGAAAAGAGAAATCTTTCATAAAGTGTTCAGAACAGAACTTCCCCAAATAAACAGTAAACCTTATAGACCTCGCCTTTCCAGTGTGCATGATCTTGGAGACTTCTTTGACGACGAGAAATGTAGTCTGGTATCTTTATTTTCATAAATCTTTTATTCAGCAGCTCAGTCTAAATGAATATTTTAAATGGATAATTTGATTAAATGAAATTGGGTATTCATAATAAGACCTAACAAGGTAGTATTCCTGGTTTCCCAGTTACACTGATCTTAAAAACCACTCCTCCGTGTGACTATATTCAAAACATGTAGCTTCTTAATTTTACTTCTAAGACTATATCATATTATCAGAATATGGTGTCAAAATGATACAAATCCAATGCAACACATTGAAACAGAACTTAATGATTAAGATTTTGTTACAAATATATCCTATGCTTCATTGCTTATTTGTAAATAAAAAACTTAAAGAAGATATGCCAGCATCAGAATCTGTATTCTTACTTTGTCTCCTATGAAGAAATCTTTATCTTTATGTTTGCTGTTAAACCAGAACACCATTAATGCCTTGGTAATACCTAGTAGTACACAGTGCATCCAGTCGATAACGAACACTCTTGGCAGGTCAGTATATTTTAAGATCATAAGAGGAGAAACTCCTTTAACGCCATTAACCTGAAAATATTTGCAACAAGTTATTTCTTACAATAAATATACCAGTACCATAGTTGCCATATTAGTGTCAAGAGTTACTTAAGGCCACATAAAATTAACTCTCTGGTTGTTCCCAGGTCATTTTTTTTTCAAAAACAGATGAGGGAGGGAGGCATTTTTTTAAATCTTTTTATCGGCAAAAACACAGAGGGAGTTTTTATCCCAACTCAAATCTTGAAAAATGTGCAACCATCCAAGTATGCTTCTACAATTATGGTATTATAGCTGTTGCTCCGTGTTGAGTACTTATTGACACTACTGACATTTCAACAAAAATGTACAAAATTTTACAAATCTTTCAAACTCTCAAAAGTATTTACACATGTTACCAAAGTTGCACGAGGGTTCCAAATGCGAAACTTTTTTTTCCTGATATGGAACCATTGTTATTGTATTGTTGCACTGAAAAGTGTCTATGTTTAGTTGTGCTTGTTTTTCATGAATATTTACATTGCATGTCCATTGCATTAAGTTCCATCATGTCCTTTGTCAGTTTATAACAATCTTTCTTTATAACCTTACTGCAATGCCTGTTCTTAGAGCATCTCTTGCATCCTGGACCATCGACTCATGGGTTCTCAACACACAGTTATCATGAAATGGATAAAACCTAAGCATAGGACTGCCTACTGGTGATTCCCCTTCATCGTAGCATCTGCTACAGCCATACTTTCCGTTGAACTGCTTCATATTTGCAACTATTGCTTTGGCAGGTAGATCAACAGAGGCTGCAATCAACTGCACTTTCACTAAAATTATTTTTCCTGTTGGAGTTGCCACTCTAATACCTGTAAAATAAAGCATTTTATTCATGTTTTACGTGAACATTTTCTACAGCAAAAATGGAAAGCGCTGTAATTAAATACATATCCATTATATGTAGGATAAAATCCAGATTCGTTATACACTGTACACACAGCAGACCATCGCCAAAATCAGAATACATGCATACCTTTAACTGAGTCTTAATCTAATACAATTTTTTTTTCAAAGAAAAAACTGCCATTACTTATAGAATAACTACTCTTGGAATTTCTTGGCAAAAATATACAACAAGTAACGAACAACACATCACGAATCAATTCACGAATGCACATCTACCACTAATTATCCTATCACTTTTGATAAGAAGTAGTAATGTAAGATCTTTCAGCAGTAAATGGTAACTTACCCGTTTCATACAAATGATTAAGAGCGTGCATCATAGGAGTCAAGTATGTCAGCATATTTGGCTTCTCAACTTGGCAATGTAGAAACCAAGGTATTAAGTACTTCCTAGAGAATCTATAGAAAAAAATAATAATTTAGTTCTCATAAAGTATATTAACAATTAACAAATAATTCATGTGTAGGTAATTATAGATAAATAAGAATTTTTGGTATACAACATGTTTACCTATGAATTGCCTTTAAAAAACTAGCCATTACTGGTGAAATTTTAGTACGAAATTTCAGGTAACAAGTTTACAAGTTACATTATGAGTTTGCCCACTATGATGCATCTTAAAACCAGGATTAGGATTAACCCAGTATTTTCCAATTGTTCGATCCATTGTGTTGGAGAAGTATTTTCTCTATGTTGCTGGTGTTTAGGACTTTACAGCTTTTGAACTTTCCTCAGAGTTTAGCTAGTACATTTATTTGTTATTCCCTTAATTTCAACTGATTACATGAGCAGTCTTTCATGCAAGGCTGTATACATTTTGTCCTCTTTCTGACATTTTTAACTAAAATGTTATTTAAATTTAAATGTATTTCATATAATTTTGTCCTGAACTTCTGTCTATATGTATATATCCTATATTAGTAAAACACAAAGTTTTCTTTTTTAAATGCTAAAATATCAACTAGAAATTGTTTTAATCTAAACTATATCATGTGTATAAATATATAGCTTTCTACTAATACTATATCAAATAGAAAAAAAAATCTTATATTAATACATGGAATGTGTATACCTAAGTTTCACTGGAAGCTCATTTACAGCAACATAAATTGGCCAAAGACTTCCCTTCTTTGAAGAAGAAAACAATGAAACTCCATCTGAAAAAAAAAAAGTAGATATTTACAGTATACATTCAATGCAATTATTTTGCAATTATAATCTATGCCAATCATCCATGCATCCAAATATCTGTTAATGTACCAATGCAAATGTAACATTTTTAGCACTGCTAGAACTATGTGTATAGACCTGCAGACAAATAGTGCAAATCACCAATTCATTGATCCTGGACCGTCGATACAACTATATATTTTATATACAAGTGCAGATATTTTTTGTACTACACTATGTGTGCTTCTATATTAAGAAATAATTCATGGAATGAATAGACTTGTTGGACATTTTAACATGGGCTAGGACTTTATATTCAAATTTTATCCCGAGAAACAGAGAGGGATATAATTTACGAATATAAACAAAGCCCATGTTGAAATGTTACACAAATCTATTTCTTCCATGAATTATTTCGGTTTTAATATGAATAAATCTGTGATTTTTGTATCTGAGATGCCGCTTATCTGTCCAATGACGTTACCGGAAGTTGTTGTTGCTAAGCGTTCTTGATTTAAAAATAAAATGGAACAAAGGACATCATGAACTATCTATGGGTTTTTGTGGGAAGAAAATACTGAATTTTATAGTTCATAAAAAGTATAGAATAAGCAATACTCGCTTTTACATCTTAAAATAACGATATTTCAAAAATATGCATAGCGCAAGTGTGAAGTACATGTATGTTTATCAGATGTTTTAATATTGAACATACCACAAATTGGAAATAGCACGTCATATTAGAATATTTCATAATTTACTTCTACAATCTTCTTATATCAGAAAGTATTATAAACATTATTTATTTCTGACGTGATCATGCATTTCGAGACATTACCTATACAGCTGTACTGCCATTGTGATGTATTCATATTTACCAGTATTCATGGTTAATGTAATATTGATATCAACACCATTTTCTTGAGAAATCTCCCTGTACTTGTCAGCTTTCAATATGTCAGAATAGTCACTTTCTCCATTCCTGTTTACTCGTCGACGTGCATATACAGCATTGTAGAAATTATGATCTATCAAAATAAAGGGATAAAGATACTACATGAATTGCTCCATAAAATTGCATAATAAAACCCAAAAAGTTATCATACTATATAGATTACTTTAAAGCCATAAAAGTACTCTCCTCTGAGTGATTGTTCACATTACAATACATGTACATGTAATGAAAAATCTCCAAAAAAAAAAAAACTTAAAATATGCATTAAAAAAAAAAATTATTTGGTACGATTGTTAATGAGACAGTTCACATTTCGATAGTGGAATTATATTTACGCTTACATGTGTATCATTTGTTAGAGTATGCCATAAAATTTACGATCCCTTGCATATATGCATCTATCATTGTATGCCTTTAATAATTGTACAACAATTAATGTTGTGAAGATATACATGTATCATAGACTTTTGCCTTTTTAAGTCCCCTAGGATTTCAAGTGATACTTTTACATGCAAAAATTTATACATTTTACATAAACAATGTACAAATTATAGTTACTATTTTGTACCTTTAAACATACTCTGTAACTGATCTTCAAGCCGTAAATCAGAAAACTCCATTGAACCTGCTTTTTGCTTACGACAAGCTTCATTATTGCATGGTTTTCCCTCAGACAACAGCTGCTGACATTGTTCACAGTATTTGTGCAATACCGGCTCTTTGAAATTCACACATTTTTTAAGAACTTCTTTTGTCATGTACACTGATGTTGAATAATCACAACCAGCTGGTAAATGAGCTGATATTATGCGCAAGAGGAAAGAAAATCCGTCCTTTGGCATACCAAATTTCATAACACACATCATTATCATAGTATATGAAGTTTTTTTACTGATCTTACATCCATCATACAAAGGTTTGTCCAAATCTTCCTCATGTTCTGTACATGAATCTTCATGATCTGATGGAGAATCTTCAGATGTACTACTGTCCTCATCAGTTTCAGAGGTTACTGTAGTTTCTGAAGAAAACCCAGAACTGTCCAGTTTGTGCTCCACATCATGCATATCTAAATCATTGTCGGTTGTAGTACAGGATTGACTCTTACAATCAGTGCTTGAGTCTGATGTGCATGAATTATGTACATCACTGTAAACAACCAAATTTTCACTTGCATGTACCTTCTTAGTCTCAGAACATAATGTTGCCACAGCATTCCTTTCTTTATATTTTTCATATTTCTCAGGTGTTATTTTATGATAGGCAGCTCTTTTGACAGAAGCCCCATGGTGAAGTGTTCTTTTGTATCGTTTTTTCTTAGGAGTTTTCAGCTCGTCAACTGCAGATTCATCTGAAGATGACGAACTTTCGCTAGTATCATCAGATAAGCTCGAGCTCGATGAACTTGTCTTTGACATTGGCTAAGTTTTTTTTAAGTACTTCACACGAAATCAAATTGGTATGATAAATTTCAAAGAACGGTACTTTTCATATGAAAACGCAATTTACACTGAGTATGGTGACTACAACATGCACAAGCACTCCTTTTGGTCTTTGTTTTGAACTTTTCACGCTCGATTCCAAATTGCGGTTTGCAAAACGAACTTCCGGTCTTTATGTTTAAAAAATGTTTATGTTTTACAAAATAAGCGATACTTCCTTCTTATATAATATTGAGCCTTTAATATTATCTCCGATTAATGATTTGTATTTTCTGTAGCTGTATAAGAGTATTAGAGTCTATGATTCGTTTCGGAAATAATAATTTACAGCCATTCAAATGTACACACAGTTTCGTATACAGATGACGAGGGACTATTAAAAAAAAGAAAACTATTCAAAGTATATTAATGCACACAAAATTACTTGCCTTTTTTTCCCGTAAACTTGTTGTTTCATCTGGTATTCATTTCAAAATATAAAATTTTCTACGAAACTGCAAATAGCGTGGAAGGATATCGGATTTCACTTTTTGGCGCCGGATACAGTTCTAGATATCGTTTGAAAAGTATTTTGAAACACAAGCTATGACTTCAAATAATTTATACGCTGCGGTAGATTGGGACGATGAAACGACCACTGATATACCACTGACATTAATACGGGAACCAAGGAAAGCTATCACAGAATATAAAGTTGGTGAAAGGATCACAAGCCTATGTCCAGGATGGAAGGGCCTGTATCAGGGTGAAATCGCAGCTATTGACAGTAAGTTCATATCCCATAAACAGTTTTGTTTAAGTTTGATGAATAACGAAATATTGATAACAAAGAAATATTATTTTACAAAATTTGTGTCAAATATTGTTTACCCAAAAATACAATTTAGGCACTAGCAGATCCTCCCCCCTTTTCTTACAACCCCCTGCCTCTGCGATATTGGTTTGAAAGTGGCACTGACAATAAAAATAAGCTGGCACGGACTAGGATTACCCGCACAGGCCTGGGTACAGGTCAGAATTTTTTTTTTCGTTTGTGTGTTTATTTTACCTCAAGATACTGTCAAAAAACTCCAAAATCTGGGCAAAGTTGACCTTCATTAGATTTTGGCAGCTTTATCTCTGACACTTTTTGGTTCTCATGTTCCAAATATTTTCGAAATTATTCAGAAAACTCGAAAGCATACTGTAAAGCTATGAAACAGCAGCTAGACATAGAATATTTCAATGAAAGCATGCATTTATTTTTAGGTGACAGGACATGGCTAAAGGAAAAACTACAGGGTCCTAGACCTATTCAACCAAAAGGAACTGAGAAATCAAAAGCCAGTGGAAATGGAAAATGTTGTGGCGGAAAAGACTATAATCCATCATTTTTCAACTATTTAATTGTAAACTAATCACTACACTACACTATGATTAC
>JAOXYJ010830933.1:0-13288 GCA_028566555.1 Lithophaga nigra | reverse complement strand
ACACAAAAATGGTAATAAAGTTAAAGTGAAAACTACGGTGTTTATTTACATATCCGGTCAAACTTGTAAATAATAAAATAATAAAAAGCCTAACGTTGATTATTTTATTTAAATATAACAACTAGTTTGTTTTAATATGTGGATATATACATATTGAACAATTTTATTGACTTACAATGTGTACAGAAGGCAAACAGAAGTAACCACTTTCTTTGACTTCGTCCAATTTAATATCAATTGCTTTTCCTAATATCAACTTTGCTACCTTTTTGGAATTTCTGCAGCCGATGACACTAGTCCTACTCTTTTTGTTTTGAGTAGATTGTACCAAGTCTGTTTTGTTGTTGATATCAAATACAGTTCTGGATACCGTAACATGACATTCATTATCGTTATGTTTTAACATTTCTGGAGCTGCTTTGGTGGTTTCGTTTTCGAAAACTGGCAAAAGTTGTAGACGTTTCATGGCGACTCTCAGTTCATCTGGAGAAAAGTCATTGCAAACGTCCAGCGAACGGTCAACTTCTTCAGGAAAGTCTTAATATTTCGTCGTGCATGCAACTCGCAGGATAGCCGTAACTAAAAGACACGCTCTACATATTACGACGTCATAATTGATAACCTTATTCGATGCTGCCGCAGCAGGTAAATACACCAAAATACAGTCAAACCTCGATGGCTTAAACTCGAAGGGACCAGGAAAAACAGTTCGAGCCATCGAAGTTCGACCATTTCTGTATCTGTACCGGAAGTGCCGTGTTTGCAATATCAGTAAGTCCACCTGTAACTATAATGACCTGGATACTGTGTTTAATCATTACTTGTATAGCATTTTTCAATAAGGCTCATTAACTCCCCCTGTTTAGAACTCTTCAATGTTCGCTACACGCATGCGGGAAAATCGATACCTACTTCCGCGGACTACCCTGCAACTATGCCAGTTACAAAGTCTCGCAAATATTGCTGCATTTGTAGCAATTACAGAGGAAAGGAAGTTAAAGGCAAAATAATATCTCTACACAGATTTCCAGCAAATGACAAACTTCGCAGAATTTGGCTTCAGCGTTCTCGTCTTGTGAGAAAAGACTTTGTTTACACAGCGAACTGTCAAATGTGTTCAGAACATTTTGTGGACAGGAATGGGCCGACAAAGGAGTACACAGTACCTTCTGTCTTTCCAAACAAGGTGTTTAAAACATATGTAAGTATCTTATACGCCGAACAGCCGCTATTTCCTGCCCGTTTGGACAAGATAAAAGAGAAGAGAGGAAAAGGGGGAGGGGCTATCGCTCACCATGATCGCAGAGCTGGCCGGCTCAAATGGACTGTAATGTACATGTAGTATACAGAATTTTACCAGTTTTAGCCAAGATACTTCTAGTTGGTTTTGTATTAAATTTATAGAGAGGAACTTATGGCATTATATAAGAAAATACCTCCCTAATCATGCTAAAATAACCAGCTAACAGGTTGGGAACAACCCCCCCCCCCAACTCCTGAAATCTGTGACTATCCCTGAAATCATAGACACATGAACTGCCTAAGAAAAACCCAAAATAAATTTGAGGTGAAAAAGAAAGTCTGTGGCTTTGCAGGGATGTATATAGGTAGATATGCCCTCCAGTGGCCCAGTATTTGTCAGGTCCAACAGCTCGGCCTCGAGGAAGACATAAAAAAATTTGACCTCTCAAGATTTGTGTTGAATGCCTTACAGCGACTTCAAGATGAAGAACAGCAATAAAAGTCCTATTCTTTTTTTCCTGAATGTCATGTAATTTTTGTTTTATATGAAAAAAAGAATGGATATGGAGTTAATGTCAAGCATACGACATCCCATCTCTGAAATAAAGTGACCAAAAACAGACCAGAGGTCGCTACACAATCATTAACAAAGTGGGAACCCCACATCATGCAGCTGGCCCTGACAAAATAACAAAGTGGATATATCAGCGGACACATTAGTACATTTATTATCAAATATGGTTGAGGAACTAAAGAATATAAGTAACAATCACATGCCTGTGACCATATAAACTGACATGGGACAGGCACAAATAATATGGGGTGGGGTTAAACTAGTTTTGTTGGATCCAAACCCTCTCCCTATGGTCAAAGGCAAACTAAAAACACAATCGACAGTAAAAATCAACCAGAAAATGAAAAGTATGTACATGGTCATGTACCTCAATATAAATTGACAGTAACAAGATGGACAAACAAATGAGGTTTTAACCATAACTGTCATGAATGTACATTTACCCCATATCTGTCCTTTTTATAATTCAAAAACAAAAGAAACGCACCACTTCTGATTATTCATTTGGAGTATAAAACTTGAATATATCTTTCAAAATAATTGCTAAAATGGACTAAAATTTTGACATTATGTTTCTGGGATCCATGACATGTAATTCTGTGAAAATGCAGAATTTCTGAATTTTCAGTTTTGATTTTTCAAAAATGGCATTTTTCACCTAAAATGGAGGTTTATTTTTCAATTTACTATTGTTTTTGTAATCACTAATTTTGGAAATCTTTTGATTTTGACTTTTTTAACGAATTCTTGAATGTTTGAACAAAAGCAAAAATGTCTTCATTAACTGTTGTTCAGGCAGGTGCTTACGATTTTTCACAAAAAATTACTAAATAATTTTTAAGTGCAATTTGAAAGAAGTGGTGCCTTTCTTGTGTTGCTCAGTATATACACAGGCAATTTTTGCTCGCATGAATTTAATGTTCAAGTGAAATTCGCGTGAATTTTTTAAAACAATTATTTTTATATTGCACCAAATTGATCAAAACACAGCATAAAAATTACTTTTTTCAATTTTTTAACCAAAATTTTCACATGAAATTCATGTCAGTTTCTGTTATAAGCTCATTTCGGTGAAATTCACATGAACATTTTTATGTGAATTTCACGTGAGCAAAAATTGCCTGTGTAGTATGAGCATTTGTAACATATATATTAAGAGTACTAGTACTACCATGTATCTATAATTGAATGACCTTTTCGTCTTGATTATGCCACACCAGTTTGATTTATAGATCTTTGGATTATCCCACACCAATATTTGACAGAAAATTTTTCCAACAGATAATAATTTTTCTCTCATCTGTGAAAAATAAATTGTAAAAAGCGGGGGCATCTATGTCCCATGGACACATTCTTTTTTATATGGTCTAATTATTGATACGAAAAAGGGATCACAAAAAAAATGTAAAGAAAAGAGTGGAAGGGTACCAAATTTACATGTCTTATGGTTCACATATTAAACCTCTCATTTGCATGTAATGATGAATTTTTTTTTTAAATCAAATTATTTTGTTCTTCATTTTATTTTCAGAATTTGGAGTTGGTCTCTGAGCAGGATGAATATTCAGCATGTTCAGATGAAAATAAAGAAAATCAACCTATTCAGCCGGCTTGCAGTAATACAGAGGAAGACTCTGATGATCTTGAACACATGTCAGAACCATTTGTTTCTTTAAACAGTTCCTTAAACACTTCTGTCTTATTAAATGATTATTGTGGTCCAATAGAATCAGAGATTATAACTTCCATAAAAACCGAAACAACGCAAACCAACATTATTGAAACAAAGGAAATTTCCACACAAACATCAACAGATTGCAATATTTTGATTGAAAATCTTCCGAAAGTTGAAACTGTTGACTGTGGAGTACAAGTTAAATTTCCTGACCTTACAATTGAAGATATTGAAAATGATGATCAAAAAATGTTGTTTTATACCGGTATACCAAACAAAGCAACTTTTCTGGCATTATTTGATGAAATTGAAAATGATGCATGTAGTCAGACTGCTCGATATGGTGCAACAAGTGAAAAGGGACGCCCTAGACATTTAAGACTTGTTGATGAATTTGTTTTAGTTCTGATGCGATTAAGATTAGGGTTATTACTGGAAGATTTGGCAGATAGATTCCATATTGGCACTTCAACTTGCAGTGTAATTTTTAATAGATGGGTGGAGTACTTGTATGTACAATTAGATTTTCTTGTACAGTGGCCATCTAGAAAAGCTATAAATGAACACATGCCTCAGGGCTTTCGTGAGAAGTATCCAAACTGCAGGGTTATTATTGACTGCACTGAGTTGCGATCTGAAACTCCTAATTCACTGCAATACAAGTCGTTGATGTACAGTGATTACAAATCCCATATGACGTGGAAAGGACTTGTAGGAATAAGTCCAGCAGGAGTGGTTACATTCGTGTCAGATCTGTGGGCAGGCAGTGTTAGTGACAAACAAATTACAAAGGAAAGTGGCCTGGTTGATCTGTGTGAACCTGGAGATGCCATTATGGCTGATAAAGGTTTTCTCATTTCCGACATAACTACTCCTAAAGGTGTGCATCTTATTATTCCTCCCTTTAAACAAAAAAAGAAACAATTTTCGAAAAGAGAGGTACAGCAGACTAGGAACATTGCCAATTTAAGAATCCACGTTGAAAGAGAAATGGAAAGAATTAAAAATTTTAACATTCTTAATTCTGTCATGTCAATAAACATGTCACAACAAGTTTCTAAAATATGGAAAATCTGCACTAGACTGACCAACTTACAGCCACCACTTTGTAAAATAAATTAAATAATAAGTTGTATCTTTCTTTATAAAGATGTGTCAAAATTGATTGATTGATTGATTGTTGTTTAACGTCAAGCGAGCAATATTCAGCTATATTCAGGATGAGTGTCAAAATTGAGTTCAGTTATTGAACATACCTGGATATTCACGGTTCCAAGCAGTTTTTGTGTCACCTCGGATGGTCGCATGTAAGGAATACTTTGTTTTCTTTCCTCCCACTTATATTTTATTCACAGCTCCTCCTAAACTATTCAATGGACTTCAATTTAAACTTTTAGGGATTTTTTTTCAGTGGATTCCAGTAAAACTTTCAAGCATTGTTTTTCATATATTGCTGATCATGCTGATGTACGTCTCCTACCTTTTGTATAATGATTTTTGGTTATTGGTCGATTTACAAATTTTCTCATTTTAGGCAATTAGCTTTTTGGAATAATACAAAACTTTAGAGGTGACACATGCCATATGTGGATGGTCCTATTTATTACATGTGTATCAGTGATATTTGTGTGTATGTTCATGCATATTATGGGGGCAGTGGTGGCTGTGCTTACATGTATTATTAGCTCACCTGGTCCGAAGGACCATGTGAGCTATTACCATCACTTGGCGTCCGTCGTCGTCGTCAGTAAACTTTTTCAAAAATCTTCTCCTCTGAAACCACTGGGCCAATTGGAGCGAAACTTGGCCACAATCATCCTTAGGGTGTCTAGTTTTAAAATTGTATCCGATGTTCCCCCCGACCAACCAACATGGCTGCTGTTACTAAAAATAGAACAAAGGGGTAAAATCAACAAAAAATTCAATTAAAAAATTCTGGAAAATCCTGTAAAGGGCCAATTGCTACCAAACTTTGGGGAAATGATACATTAATAATCCCCTTTAAGAATTATGGTTGATGACCCCAACCGCCATCAAACATCTCCGCCACCGTTACCAAAATTAGAAAATTTGTCCAAAAATTCAATAAAAAAAATTCTGAAAAATCTTGTAAAGGAACAATTGCTACAAAACTTTGGGTAAGTGATACATTTATGATCCACTTTAAGATATTACCGTTGATGACCCCAACCACCAACAAACATGGCTGCCATCGTTACTATAAATAGAACATTTGACAAAAAATTCAATAAAAAAATTTTGAAAAATCATTTAAAGAGCCAATTGCTACCAAACTTTGGGTAAATGATACATTTATGATCCCTTTTTAAGAATTATAGTTGATGACCCCAACCGCCATCTAATATGGCTGCCACTGTTACTAAAAATAGATAAATTGACCAAAAAATTCAATAAAAAAATTCTGAAAAATCCTGTAAAGGGAAAGTTGCTACGAAACTTTGGGTAAATGATACATTTATGATCTGCTTTAAGAATTATGATTGATGACCTCCAACCACCGTCAAACATGGCTGCCACCATTACTAAAAATAGAAAATTTGACAAAAAATTCTATAAAGAAATTCTGAAAAATCCTGTAAAGAGCCAATTGCTACCAAACTTTGGGTAAATGATGCATTTATGATCCGCTTTAGGAATTATGGTTGATGAACCATATTGCCACAAAACATGGCCACCACCATTACTAAAAATAGAAACTTTGATAAAAAATTCAATAAAAATAATTCTGAAAAATATTGTAAAGGGCAAATTGCTACCAAACTTTGGACAAATAATACATTTATGATCCCCTTTAGGAATTATGGTTGATGGTCCCAACTGCCATCAAACATGGCCGTCACTGATACTAAAAATAGAAAATTTGAAATATTTTTCTAGAATCATGGTGTCAAATCAAATACTAACCTGAAGCCACTGGGAAACCAGGTGAGCGATACAGGCTCACTCAGGTGAGCCTCTAGTCATTTTTATGGTCACTTTGGTTATTTGCCCGATATTCAAATAAACAAGACCAGAGTGGGTCTGGACCTGTGTCACCAACATATTGACTTGAATCTGCTGAAAATAGGAGATGTATATCTTCAGTGTATGTGCAATCAGTGTGCAAACTTTCAATGATGAGGAATGAAAACTGTTTGAGTTTCAGATTACACAAAGTACATGTACATGTAGGTACCCTCTAAGTGTTGTGGGTGACTGAACAGACAGACAGAGTGGAGTTGCTCCTAGACCTTCGCCATTGGCGACGAAGGTAAAAAAAAACCTTGAATGCTCGTTGCAGTTTTTTAGCTATATTATGGCTAGAACAAGTTATAGATCATTTGATGATATGAGATGAATCATGTTTTGAACTACAGTAGAGTCAGATTTGTGCATGTGGTAGCATGATGAAGCAACTGCCCACAGGAAGACATATCAGTCCACTGGGACACTGTACATATGTATTCTCATCTAGTCTTTGTAATGCTGTGTGCTTGACTGGTAACTAGCAAATACCAATTTTTAATTTGCTTCTTTAAAGGGAAATTCATTACTGTATCAATTCCAGTTTGAGGAAGTATACAAATTTGTTAACAATTACACAGATAAAGAATTAAGATTTATTGAATAGAGAATTTTCAAATTTTAACAAAATTTACGGTTTGGTAAATTTAACAAAATAAAATAAAACTTCCTGTGAACTTCTGTGTATTTTTTTTTTCTTTTTTGGCTAATTTCAACTTTCTGCACATAATAAAATTTTGATAAAGGTTAAAAAAATTGGAAACATGCTTACAAATTTGTACACTTCCTGAACTGATTTATACTCCAGTCTCAAAGGACATGTTCATGTATGGTTGAAATGGATTCAAGCATAATATGAGAAAGAATTAACTGATGGAACATGAAACTAGATCCTAGTATGTATGGCATATACATGTATGCCCTGTCTGTCTCTGAAACTTACAAAGACAAAGTTGCAGATTCAAACTCAGAAGTAAAATACTGATATACATTGTACTACCATTTCTGATGTACTTGTATGGACCTAAAACATGTAAAAGCAGACTTTAACCAAAGTAACTCAACTTTGAAATGTACATTGTATGTCATGTGATGGTAACCAACATGTAACAAATTCAGTCCCAGAATTATCTTGTACTGTTTTATATATATGAATAATTATACCCCCGCGAACTAAGTTTGGGGGTATATAGGAATCACTCTGTCTGTCTGTCCGTCTGTCCATAGACCTTGTAAGCACATCTCCTCCTACATGGATTGGTGGATTTCAACGAAACTTTGCACAAACACAGTATGCCACTCGAGGATGTGCATGAAGAAATATAATATCTGTCTGTCACATTTTTGCTGAAAAATGTGGACTTTGCTATTTTTTCAGTCTGAAAATGGGGAAAACCTCATAAGCACATCTCCTCCTACATGGATTGTTGGATTTCAATAAAACTTTGCACAAAGGCAGTATACCACCTGAGGATGTGCATGAAGAAAAATAATTTCTGTCTGTCACATTTTTGCCAAAAAACACGGACTTTGCCATCTTTTTCATTCAGGAAAGGGGGTAAACCTCGTAAGCGCATCTCCTTCTAAATGGCTTACTGGATTTTTTTTAAACTTTATACAGTTGTAGTACACTACCTGCAGATATGCATGAAGGGATATGGTTGCTATCTAAAATTTGGAAGAGGGGATAATTCCACTTATACTTTCACGAAAAGGGGGTTGTGGGAGCGGGGGCTATGCTCACAGTTCTAGTTGAATATAGGTACAATATCACTGATATATACATTTGTACCACACAATGCTTCTAATATACATTTGTACAGACTACATGTACATGTAAACGCAATACTTAACCAAGTCTCGCAAGTGTAAAATGTAGGTCACAGTGACCCAAATAAAACACTCTCAAAGGGGAATGTTTAACAGCAGGTTTCTAAGATACAGACCAATTGAACACACAATTTAACCAAACGGGACATAAGGACAGACAGACAAGCCCAACACTATGTACCCTTTTCACATTAGTGAGCGGGACGCAAAAAAAAATCTGGAAATTTACAGGTTAAAATAGGTGTGCAGACAAGTACATTCAGAACACATATATAAAGTAATTTTTTTTATTATATTTGCCTTATTCCACGTATTCAAGGAAATCATTCTTTATGTTTGAAGTCTCAAAGCTGTCTTCAACAACAACAGGCAGCAATTTATGACAGTAGCTCATATACAACTTCACATTAAGAATGCTACTAAGTGTTGTTTGCAAAGCAAAAAATCAAAACCAAGAATGCTACTAAGTGTTGTTTGTAAAGCAAAAAATCAAAATCAATTGAAAAGGGACCAAACTGGCAAACAGAATTTCAAAGCTTTATGTAAGAACTGCTTGAATGACTAGTAACAGTAGACTCGTGCATGCCACTATATATAAAGTTTCTTTTTTACTCAACGTAGTTTAATCTGAATGATATAATGGAATTCCCCTTTTAACCCGTGTCGTGAACATTTCAGGAATTATTCCTTTTAAATAGAAAGAGTTCAGTTTCTGAAGCATGAAACTCCATACTTCTTTATCAAAGGTTATTCTCTGAATAGACGGTGGCTGTTTTAATGTCCATACCACAAAATCACACCACTTCTTATTCGCTATGGCTAATTGTCCCTGAACTTGGAAATAGTATTTGTGATTTGTTTTTAAACAAACATTTCCATTCGTGTCCAATTCACAAAAGAAGTCCGAGTCTTGTGAACATTCAGCTGGTGATTTAAATTTCCAATTTTCGGAAGCTGGACATTTGATTTCAATTAGTCCAGTACTGTCCTCACAACAGGGATGGCATACGATACCATCTGGACTTGAACCTAAATGTGGAAAGCAAGTATTTACAATAAGTCCACTTTGTGTAACATGCAATTCAGGGTGAGATTTTCTCATGATGTTAATGTAAGCTCTGCGAGCAGCTGGTTCATGGTCCCTACCCCATTTTGTATACTTGCTGTCGAAACTTGTATACTGCATAAGTGTTTTCACTAAATTGTCTGGTGGTGTCTTTTCACTTCGTTTCACTACATTACCAAAATTTGAGCTAGTAATTCTACCTTGACGAGCCTGAAGCCATTTTGAGTTTGAATGCTGACCCCTAGTTTCTAGTTCAATAAGAGTACACTCTTCACGTGAAACTGAAATGCTATTAAAGTAATCTCTAAATTCATTCATAATATTTTCATTCCCTAAATCAACACTGTCTGCAAACATAAAATCAATATTGTCACCAGGGTGAGGCAAATTTTGTTTTTCCTTTTCTGGTTTTTCAAAGCTCGTTAACCACCCTGCATCTGATTTATTTTCAATCAGTTTGAGACGAAATCGCTCCACATTTACTGTTGATTCAAATGTTTGTTCATGTACATCTCTTTGAGTACGACGAAAACACATTGCTTCTGCCTTCTTTGGACTTAATTTCCTACTTCTTGGGTTGTTCCAGTTGCACTTCATTGAAGTTGAAGCAATAGAGCCATCTTTCTTTTTTTGTGTTACATCTACCAGAGCATAGAGCAAGGCACCAATATGGTTACAGGCTTCCCCTAACCTACAAAAGTACTACAATATTATTACAATGTACACTTGGGGGGGTTATAAGTTTTCGATTGCTTGGTGGCTGTAGAAGTCAAAACAATACACAAAACCTGTGATTTTTTTTTACATCATGGTATTTATAAAGGGCTACACTGAGCTCAGCATGGAAATGTGAACAAGTGTACTTTAAAGTGAATGTGGGTGGACACGGCA
This sequence comes from Lithophaga nigra, assembly GCA_028566555.1. Taxonomy (NCBI): domain Eukaryota; kingdom Metazoa; phylum Mollusca; class Bivalvia; order Mytilida; family Mytilidae; genus Lithophaga; species Lithophaga nigra. The sequence continues at coordinate 2,986 of JAOXYJ010830933.1, read as the reverse complement.
GAGTTTTGAACTTGACAAAAAAATGACTGCCAAATGGTAAAATTCACCTTTTATTTTGCAAAATGATATGATATAGACTACAATATCTATAGGGGAAAAATTCACACTTTGAATGGTTTTTGTTGAGAAATTGAATAAAACAGCAGTTTTTCAACTTTTTGTTGAAAAAATTTGTCTGGGGTAGGCATTTTTGGGAACTTAAATTAAGGTCAGTTGAATAACCTTAAACTAGAGGCTCAGGTGAGCCTGTATCGCTCACCTGACATAAATTAGCCCACTTATGAATGTCTGCATGCTGAATACAACTTACTATTCAAACCTGAGCCCTTAAATTAAAGCAACTTGCCCATTTTGATCTAATTTCCACTATGTCTACTGATGTCAACCGACTAGGATCAGGATATGGGGTCATCAGATACAATTCTAAACCGGGACCACCTAAGGACCATTCCACCAAAGTTTGGTTCCGATTGGCCAAGCAGTTTCAGAAGAGAAGATTTTTAAACATTTTCCCAAAGTGTCCTATGTTAAAACTATGTTGGCTAATGGCGGCCATCTTGGTTGGCGGGCGGGCTCATCAAATATGATTCTTAAAGGGGACCACCTAAGGACCATTCCAACAAAGTTTGGTTCCAATTGGCCAAGCAGTTTCAGTAGAGAAGATTTTTGAACATTTTTCCCATAGGGTCCTATGTTAAAACTATGTCTGCTGATGGCGGCCATCTTGTTTGGCGGGCGGGCTCATCGGATATAATTCTGAAAGAGGATCACCTAAGGACCATTCCACCAAAGATTGGTCCCAATTGGCCAAGCAGTTTCAGAGGAGAAGATTTTTGAACATTTTTCCCATAGGGTCCTATGTTAAAACTATGTCGGCTGATGGCGGCCATCTTGGTTGGTGGGCGGGGTCTTCAGATATAATTCTGAAAGGGGACCACCCAAGGACCATCCCTGCTAAGTTTGGTCCAATTTGTCACAGTGGTTTCAGAGGAGAAGATTAAAATGTGAAAAGTTTACGGACGACGGACACCCAGTGGTAGCAATAGCTCACATGACACTTCAGGTCAGGTGAGCTAACAAACATATATTTTTTTGCCATACTAAAAAAAAGTTTGTCAAAATCAGGCTTGAAGTAAAAATGTAACAATTTAGGGCATTAGCTGCATTTGCCCCCTTAATACATGTATATCTTCGAAACAATAAGTTACATATATACATCAAATCTGTTGGCTTACTTCAGAAAGCTCCTGAAAAGAAGAGTCCAATGAAAAAAAAATCAACATCAGATAAAAAATTAAAAAATCAATAGATCCTAAAATGTCCCTTTTTGGCCCTATGACCCCTTTTTTCATAAAAATGGCTGCCAAGAGGTAAAATTTATTGCTATTTCTTACATGTTTTGTAATTGTACTGATCAACATGATCGAGACAATGGCTCATCTTGGTTGGGGTGGGGTCATCAAATATAATTCTGAAAGGGGACCACCCAAGGACCATTTCACCAAAGTTTGGTCCCAATTAACCAAGTAGTTTCAGAGGAGAAGATCTTTGATGATTTTTGGCCGAATTTTCTATTTTTAGCAATAGTGGCAATCTTGGTTGGCAGGCGGGATCATCGGATACAATTCTGAAAGCGGACCATCCCTGCCAAGTTTGGTTCAAATTGGCCTAGTGGTTTCAGAAGAAAAAAATTTCTAAAAAGTTTGCAGATGACAACAGACAATAGATGCAAAGTGATGGCCAAAGGGTCATGTGAGCTAAAAAGTAAGTTTTTTTGTTTTTTGCATGGAAATGAACATTAACTGAACATAAGCTGGACAGTTACAGTAGATGAACTCGAAAAAGTTAACTGTACAGTAGCCTTTCAAATTTTGGACCATTGTTTTATAGGGTGTCCAAAAATGGCCAACAAAATAATGTGCAGTCATTATCTGCATTCCATGCCCACTGTTTTTTTTGTTTTTGTTTTTGTTATAACATAGTGTATTTTATGATTATTAAGTTTGCGTCATTCTTCATTGACAATTTGTAAGCAGTATAGTCATATTATGTGATTGCAGGTCAATCAGTATCCAACACCAAACTTGTACATAACTTAAACTGAAATCATTGAAGTTGTGAAATTTAGGTCAAGATGATGTATATTTGGTACGATGCTGACTTACTCTCCACATAGTTTCATGACAGCAGGTAACTCAGTATCTTAGAATTAAACTCTAGCAAAAACTTACCAAAAGTTACCAAAGTATGAAAAGTAGGTCAAGCTGACCTATATTTGGATGCTAACATACTACCCTAGATACATCTCCATACAACTGATATGAATGCTGGTTACTCAGTATCCAAGAACTGAATTTAACCTCAGTCACTGAGTGTGAAATGAAGGTTAAGCTGACATTTATTTAGTAAAATACAACATACTCCCCTGGAAGGTTACACAGCTGCAGGTCACTTAGTATCCCGGAACTGCACTATGACAGAAAACTTAACCAAAATCATTGACACATAAAATGCAGGCCAAGGTAACCTACTTTTGCCATTACATACTCCCCTGAGATGCATCCCAACATAAAAATATATAATTTCCGGTGTGGTAGTATCTGAGAACTGAACTTGAAACTTAACCAGTCACTGAAGTGGTTGTCAAGATGACCTTTATTTGATGGGATGATTACATTCCACTGGATGCATCCCCACACCAACTGACATCTCCATAAAATCTATCGATTGATAATAATTAGCCAATCAGAATGCAGAATTATCGTGGGCGTGCCTTGCCTAATTAATCAAGGGTTAGACAAGGTTAGACAAACATTGTCAAAATCCCTATTATAGCTATTGAAAAGAAGGTTTTAATTGCTAATTAAATATGATAAAAATGGTAGAAAGCATCAGAGATGCATTAGCCAAGTTGCAACTGAGCACTGGGGATGCATGTAGCAGGTTGACTCTATTGCACTTACAAGGGTATTTCAATGTTTTTCTC
>JAOXYJ010830822.1:0-13289 GCA_028566555.1 Lithophaga nigra | reverse complement strand
TGAAATAGACAAATAATGTGGGTTTCTGAGAAAATGATGCAAATGAAGTCAGTGGGCTGTACATGTGGTCAAGCAACGTGTTATGCTGACATACATACTGCAGCATCATTCAAGGTAATTCTGCACTCTACCCATTACATTTCCCCTGGGTATGTCGTTTGGTTAGTTGCTGGGGTTTACTGTTTTTGACCAATTTGTTAAGCTATATATAATGAGACTTCCAGAGAGACCAGGAAGAAAATCCCGGCAGCTATCCAGCAGTATCAAACCTTCAATGGCTGTCTGGAAAGCTTAGCACATGAAGGAGAGCCAGCAGAACTAAAATCCACAATAGTGGTGTTGAGATAGTCGTTAGGAGTAAGAAACCTTATTCACTCAGTCACATACCCTATTTCTCCAGGGCCTGAAAATCACCATGATCACGATATACCTCTTCTGCCCTCTGAATCAGGCAACATACTCCATGCATGCTCCATATATATTTGTATACAAGGCGAGTTTTGTCTTGATTTCCCACCAGTTGTGAATAAATAATACCCACAATACAATGTGTATCATTACTCCGGTCCATAAAGTTTTATTAGTGAGGCATTCAGGCATTAATGAAGCAATTAATCAGAAAATAACAGCTTGATCATCTGAGTTAACTGTGGCAAAAAATATATGGATTAAATCTGACGGACCCTTCAAGCATGTGATTACTGACAAACTGTCATTATCATGAAAATTCAATTTAAATTTTATCAAAGTCACAAGACCAGATGTTATAGAAACTTCATGCTATTCAAGGTTATCATGAAGATTCATTCAAACATATTGAGTGGATATTAAGAATGTTGGTTACCCCAGAACTTAGTATTGTTGGCTATTTTGTCCCTTCGTCCAGGTGACCATACATGAGATGGTCGAATTTGGGAATCTCGGTATCCTAGTATTTATATGACAAGCAATATAATCCTGACATTTCATTGTAATATGCTGAGCTGATGTTGACGTACAGGTTCTCAAAAGTTTTAACATTTTTCAAGGTTTCCTACATTTGCACACCCAATCAAATACAGGACCATCCTACTGGAAAGCCAAGTAAAAATTTCAGTTTTGTCAGAATAATAAACCATAAGAGATCACTTTTATTTGTAATCAATCAATTAGTATAAATATTAACCCTCTACTTTATCAGTTATATGTGTAAAAGTGTAATAAGTGAAACATGCATAGAAATTCCTGATACTAACAATAAAATCAAACAAAAATTCCTAAGGCTATCAATGAAATCATCAAACTTTTAATTTAAATAATGTGCTGAAAATAAGTTTCTGAAAAAATAATTCTAGCCTATAAAATTTATAATGCATTGCCATTAACCCATGTTTTCATGCTGTTAATTGAGCATGCATTTACATGCATAAATTTACCATATCTTGTCCACCAAAAGCATCCTTTGGTTTAGACTAATTTAAATTCAAATAAAAAATTTATTAGTTCAGATCTTAAGATAAAAAACAAACAAATGAGCAATTGTTGCATTTTGTTAAACTTGTCAAAACAGTATAAACTGCATGTGAAATTTATAGTTTAAATGAAAATTACATTAGTACAAATTGCTTGTTGTAAAACTTGAAGTCAGTTTATGACAACTGAATACAGTTTAACAACTACAATGAAAGTCACCACAATGCCAAGAGAAATTAGGGGATCATAATAAGGTATTCCGTTGAAGTGCACTAGCATTTAAGTACAAAACTTTCATATGCTTAAAGTAATACTTCATACTTTTTAGAATTGATTGTATGGTGTCCAAAATTAGGGGCTTCAAAATACATGATTTGGATCACCATTACCTAAGGCAATTTCAAAATATTATGACTGGAACTATCTATTTCAGTCATTGCATTAGGATACGTGAACATTTGCCTCCATTAATCTTAGATTTTACAACAGCAAGTATCAGTTTAACTACATACTATTTTGACACTTAGTTTGTAACAGTAAAATCAATAACTTGTATTCCACAATATGTAAGTACAATGAATTTATCACATAAATGTATTTCTTCAAATTTAGCTTGAGAACTTCAAAGGAGGAGGTAGGATAAGTACCACTAAACTGCAATGTATACATCAAGTGTATTTTATTTTTTTCATAATTTAGGTGACAAAATAAGGGCAATATCATACCTCCTTATTTACTTTGTATCAATTTTTCTAATACCAATTCAAAGTAACTCCTCTCATTTTCCAGGCCACGAACTGTTATATTTATGGGCTATTTCACCTTTAAATTGTTTAATCACACAAATTCAACTCACTTATCTTGTATGACTAGCCTATGTTGAATTAGTTTCATGTATCACTGGGATCTCACTTCTATGGTTCTAAGTCAGAGTCCAATTCTGACATAACAGCTTTTCAATAACATTAAATATATTTTTCCCAAGACAGTATGCATTCAATAAATATAATATTATATAAAACATTAAAGGATATTTATTATGTATTTCATTATAGTTCTAATATATGCACCTACAGGCGTCTATAAACCCATGCAAAAGAGTCTACTGTGCAAATAATACAGATTTTTTGTTACACTGCTTTAACCTAGGCCATCAGTGTTTGTTACTGTGACTTCACAACCACCTTGATCCTCTTATTATAACTAGGTTAGTTATATTTGACTGGGGAATTTAAAACAAAGCAGCAGTAATGAAAATTTGGAAGAATGTACCAAAATGGTTTAACAAGAACTTCCCTTTGTGTTGCTGACATTGATTGTCATTTCTATAAAACTGCTTTTACATAAAATGAAAGCATTTTCTGTTCAAAAAGGTATTGCTGAACAATTTACCTGAGTAACCCTACATATCTTTATGTGTTCTCAAAAGTCACAATATCCGCTTTACAGTAACGTGCTAGTTTTTCAAAAATCTTTAGGTGAGATTCAAATATTTATATCAGAATATATATAAAGACTTTCTAGGTAAAGATAAAATTATTTCCTATAAATCCTAATGCCTAAAAATTAGTCTGAACCTCTACTGAGGAAAAAAGTCTAGATATTCCTCCATATTTTGCTTATTCTAACAGGGGACTGGAAATCGTACATTTATCAAAAAAGCATTTGTAGTATATTGTCCATAACTGCCACTAGATCTTACTATAGGTAACAGTATTCTACAGTTTAATGTTGATCTGGTAAAACTATAGCAGCTACAACACCAAAGTCAACTGTTTACAGAAGAAAGAAGACATAAAACCTAACACCAGGGAAAGTTCAAGACTGGAAAATCTCAGACACCCAAGGGCAAGATTTCTTATGCCTCCAACGAAGGCTTGCCAAGTAGGAGATGCTTGAAATCTTACCCAAATGTGTCTTGAGATTTTGTGGTCTTGCACTTTTAATGGTGTTTGATTTTATTTCTCACCCTAGATGCTTAAAATAGCAAACAAACTCAGTTGCAGGCTATTGTTTACATAAACAAGGTACTTCCCTTTTTGGAATGTTATAATGAATGAAGCACACGACCAAGTTTGAGGAGTTTTTTCAAAGACCATTTTTACGAGTTAAATGTGTCTATCGAACTAGAACAACATTTTTAAATCAATATTTATGACATCTCAAACATACTAATGAAAAATGACCACTTTAAGAAGCTCACATTGCAAACAAATCGAAAGAAATGAAAATATGTTGAGGATAACTTGGTGTAACTTGTCTTACACCACCTGTGAAAGACAGGAAAATCTTTCTTCATCAAATCAATGAATTCACTTGTCTTAGAGGTGAGAAATATATTATACACTATCCTATAAAATGAGAAATAAACACAAACTTTGAACAATGTCAGTTAAGCTTGTAATCTACATAATTATTAGCTATGGTACTTTAGGTAAGATCATATACTCTAATCAAAATATACAACATGACCATATCAATTACTAGTGAAGAAAGCAACTTTAGTTGTAAACTTGACCCAGAATGATAAAAGATGAAATTCAGGTCCTCAAACTTTCAACAAAAGGAAGCTTCTAATTTCATCCAGATATATATATATTCTACTGCAACATGATGCAGTGTCTGAAAATTTAACTAACTGAGTGACAGTAAGATGAAGAACACCTTTTTATTTCTTACCAAAGTACCACCCTGGACTCAATGTACATTTATATCTGGAGGTATTCCCCTACATAAAGTCTAACACATTTTCTGTTTGAACTAAAAAGTACATGGACCAAGCTGACTCCAAGATTGACATAATATTTCCTGTTTACCTCACTGAGGTAAACCAAAGAAAAAAAAAACACTTCACAATTTTTGTTTAAATTGAACATCTCTGATATTCTACCACATGTACTCTAATTCTAACAAGCTAAACAGTGTGGATATTAAGGATCACACTAATTGTGAAGGCACAGTTAAAGCTTTGGGTTATGAAGCCATTTTTTAGATGTGGAATATATCTACATTGATAAACTATGGTACCAAAGTAAAACTATATTAAGATTGATTGTGTAAGATTTCTTTATTGACATCTGAGAAATGAAGTCATTTTCAAATTTTTCACATAATAGGACAGTTGATGCAATGGGTCTTATTACAGCCCACTGCACTCAATTGTCACAAACTGTTTTATAACACTGATTTTTCATTCCTACCTAACACAATTTGACATCTTCAGAACAACAGTGTGTACATTTCATTGATACAGAAAGATTTCACAATGAACATGTGTTAAAAAGTACTCTCTGGCCAACTTACTTATTTTATATTTTAAAAATATACATCTTTATTATAAACCTCAAATAAAATAAGGGCATTGCAACATGGAGCATCCCTTGCAACCCAACAATTTTTAAATAGCAAAATATTAAAGTTTTTTTCTAATGCTATATTATGACCTTGACCTTTGACCTCTAACCATGAAAATGCGTCGAGTTCATTTTCTTATGATGAACAACCACAATCAAGTTGACCAATACTGGATCCGTATGACTCATGTTCTTTTATAATTGAAAGGTCTGTTTTGAACACATTACTATATCTTCTCCCTAACTAAGGTTTTGATTGGATAATCAACAAAGTGTCACAGAGTAACATGTACTTTTAGGAAAAGTCAACCAGTTCATGGTAAATTTTCTGCATCAGTGAAATTTTAATTGCAGTTCATACACAGTCAAACTGTGTTAAACAGGGAGAAAAATCAAGATTTATAACATAGTTTTGTTAGCACTTTTAGCTAGTAAGTCAAAAATCTTTTAAAGTGTCTTTTTAAGTCTAAAACAAAACCAAATACATGTATATAATATAGTGAGCACAGCTCTCATGCCTAATAATTCCGATGTGAGAGTATGCAATAACAATTTGGAATTTTTGATTTATTTTGTTTTCAGAAAGGTATTTTCTAACACTGGCCATTATTTGAGCTTATTTAGCAAAGGAGAGAACTTACATTAAATGTTGCCACCACATATTTATAACATAAACATCAATGACAACAAATGAATACATTACTTGAGTGACAAAGTATTAGATATACAGGTTGATGTACTGACATACCAATTCATGGTGTGGGGTATAATAACTTTGTAAACCTGATATTTTATTCATTTTGATGCCAAGTCTATCATTCCCTTGTCCCCTTCTCCATAATAATTATCTAGTATGTGATATATAGACATGCATAATAGTGATCTAAATTTACCTGAATAGCCTGCAAATGTAAACAACAAAATATGCAAATGAAAAAAAATTGTGAAATATAAAGCAAATGAAAATTGTCAAGCCAAAGCAAGTTAGCAATGTACAGTCTGACAACATCAAGGTGGCAATATAGTTATTTAAGGAACATGAAATGACTCTTGCAAGATCATTCACACCTAAGTTTACAAATGGCCACAATCAATTCTTGTCTAACTGACAAGGGCCAGACACTTTATCTCAGAACCAGAGGGAAACATTTAAAAACCAAAAATTTCTTTCTAATAGGAGAGATAAATACATCAAAACATGAATTAGTCTCATTGAAACCATTATATTCTGACTTTAAGGAAGTATATATTCTGTAGATAAAATGGATTAAGAAAATTTTTTTATACCAGTCACATAATTTCTCCCTTCAGAACTAAAATTTGAAAATACTATTTCTGATAACGAAGTAATGATGAACAAACTTTGTAATGTTGAATTCATTTTTTTTTTTGCATATATATTAAGCATGGTCATAAAACGTCTGGAGAACTGACATAAAACAACAATATATAAAAGTCAACAGTAATCCAAGCATGCCAACAATAAAAGCTCTGCACTATCAAAATCAAAATATTTTCATGAACTTTTGGACACTGCATTAAGTGATGAAGAATGTGTTCTATGTTACCTTTGCTTTTTCATCAATACTGAATGGTGTTATGAGACTACTCCACTGGTTCCAGGATCCATATTGCCTTTTCATGTATACATGATCATACACTGTTCCTTTCTTTGGAATCAACAGATTACGGGCAAACTTCAGATCTTTAGGTCTAGGAAAATTTATGAAAAGATGTCAATCATTTCAATACTTTCAGTTGTTCTAATTTCAATACATTCAGTTGTTCTAATGTACAACAAAGAATCTTCCCTCAGGAGAATTAACTGCAAATGAATATTGTAATTCCATTTTAGGTTTGACTGGGATTAAACCCCATGTCAGTTTGTATGACATTAGCATCTGTATTAAACAGTATACTTTCATTGCTTAAGTTTAAAGGGGGATATGCAAAATGTGAAAAATGTGAAAATTGCAGTGTAAATGTATGATTTTTTAAGATTTCATATATTGATATAAATTGGAACAGTGAGATATAACCGGTCATGAAATGTTTTAAGTTAAAAAGTACGAGATGCCAAATTTTATTATTTTTTGTGGTAGTATATTGTAAAATAAAATGAAGGACTACAATCAACATTTGAAGAAATTCTAAGCAGAAGATCAAGAATAAGCTATAAGATGAACAATAAGGCCTTTCTAAGAATTAAATGTGACATTTGTCTTCATAATTGTCTAAAATGATAATGTAGAAAAATCTATTTAACTCAGACAACAAATTTCCGATGGCTAAAAAATTGTCACTCATATCTAAATATGATTCAAAGACTGAAAATTATTTAGTTTAATTGGGATACATTAAGAGTGAAATGTCATGACAATGCTAAAATGAATGATGACAAATGGTATAAGATAGAGTGATTAAGTCTACTTAGATCAAACATTTTCAAAACTTTTTCTTCAGTAATATTACCATATTACACAGAAAATTTCTTTGTTAGTTAACCTATTCACACATAAAATTTTTGAAGATGTCAACAAACCATGTTAATAGCTATATTCTGCACAAAAATAGTATCTTGTTAATAAACCAACCACATTTCACTTAATTCAAACTCCTTCCTATAGCAATGCCATAATATTAGAAGCAGAAAAAAAAACCATCACCAGATTCCACCTTATCAGGGGAGACAGATTGAGGTTGTATATACATTCAACAGAAAAAAAATACACATTTCTGACTTAGATCCAGTGAAACATAGCCTGAATCACTGTATATTACATTATATTTTAAAAATGCTTTAAAACAAATACATGAAATTCACTGACATATATTTGTGATGTCAGCAAAATGCTTATATGCCAATATATTCATGATATGCACACAAACAAATTTGCTTTCCGATGTATTTACTTCTCTAGTGCATGCTCATCTGTTTCTATCAAAATCCCGTGGTCTTAATTTCTGGCATAGTCAATTTAATACTGACATGATTAATACAAAATTAAATTTGTACCACTTGCAGGTGAAATTTCAAGAACAATTCATTAAAAGTATTGCAGTTTTATTTAACTGTATTATTAGGATTATTTACAGTTTTAGTACAAGGCAATACATAATTCGCAGTAAAAGTGAGGATTTATTGTACATTTGTACTAAGATACAATTTCGTACTTCATTCCAAATATGTGCTTCAGTCCTCATTTTCACTCTTGTACAACACTACAAAAATATGCATTCCTTTCTTTAATATGTATCATAATTGCCTCCTTTTTATTACTATATGTGATTGGGTTATTAATGATTGAGATATCCTAGCTTTTCATTTGGTCACTTGAACACCCAAGGGACTGTTGAAAACAGTTCGAGTTACAGGGGTGTTCAAATTATTAATGCATTCAAATCAAACTGATTGGACTGAAAAAGTGTTTGAATTATCGATGGTGTCCGAGCCATTCCGGTTCGAGCTACCAAAGTTCTGCTGTAACATTAAGCAGAAAGCCTATTACACACAGAAGAAGGTAATGAAGACTGTGACCATGGATAAAAATCACTGATATGTAAGGAATCTATTTTTAACTAAGGGAAATTCCTCAATCTACCCCTTCTCTGGTTCTATCTATCTCTTACCTAGTCATGCCTTTAACCCTATAACAGGAAGATTAAAGCTGAATATACTGTGAGCAAAATAATGTGAGGGAAGGTTTCAACCATAATCTTAAAAGCTGTGTCCTTTTCTATAATTAAACATAATTATCTTAGTTTGACTGTACAAAAGTAAAAGAGAAAGAAGCTGATTGGATAATTAATGTCACATGATGTGACACAATCATCGTCTCTCAAAATGTATGGTGTATCAGTCCTTCTTTACTTCTCTCTTTTCCTCACATTTCAAATATTTACAGCAAAAATCAAACAATATCATTAATAGCCTTTTCCCTCTTTTTTATTTTCGTGGAAAAAAATTAAATGGTATAAACAATTACATGTATTGTCTTTTTTCTTACTGGACACAGCTTTGACTAGGTTAAAATCTTCATTAATGCCTCGTCAACAATCTTCAATGAAACTTCGAAGTTTTTTAAGCTAAATTTGATTTTTTAGCAATTATTAAGCTACTAGTACATCTCAAAGACCAGTTATCTCAAAGACTTGTGAAGGTTGTTGGACAATTATTAAAATTTACAGAATGATTCAAAAAATTTCTCTTGTTTGAAATCAAGTACATCTCAGCTATTGCTAAGTTCAAATGTTCAAAACTGATACAGACAGGCTAAAATTCATGCTGTTAAACTTATAAGAAATGCCTTTGATTCTCATGTAAACTATTATATGACATTTATGTAAAAACAACAGCAATAAGCATATTCCATTGTATCAATCTCATTATGTACTTTATCTTTTGATTCCTCTTAATGAAAAGAAAAGGTAATCGAAAACTCTGCTTCAACTAAAAGTAAACTTAAGAAATACTTCATGGCAGCCATAGATTTGTTGGAAGCTAAAAATCTAAAGCAGAATCACAGAGGCAATCTGCGTGGGCACTATGCATAAATATATTCAAAATTTAATCATAGTATAATTTAAATCCTATGTAGATTGTTGTTAAGGCATTTTCTACTACGGTGAAAGTGCTCTGATATAATAACATGTATAGCATTAAAATGTAATAAAACAAATTTATAACTAAGATACATATGTATTCTGGTTTCAGTATTTGTCCCTTTAAGATGAATAAAATATTCAATAAATTAAATATCGACTAAAAAAATTCAGAATGAAAAATTCAAATGAAAATACACATTTTCATCAACAAAAAATACATACTGTCACATAAAAATGTTGCAACTGCTTAAAGTACCGGTAACTTAATCCAAATTTCTACTTAAATAACTGAGGGAATTTATTTAAAACTGGTGATAAAATATTCTGGCTTCCAGACACCCTTGTGTATTGAAAAAATTTGATGTTGGGTTATATTTTATTAAGTGATTTTGGCAGGGGGTATAATTATAATACAAAAGAGAGAAGAGTGACTAGGCTATAATCCATGACTTTCAGTTTTATTTTCAGTCCTCAAAACATTATTAAAACAGTACAAGTATTGCAGGACAGTTGTCTCTGACTAGTGATTTGACCAGGCTTAAAATTTACTTCAGTGGTTTATAGTGGAAATTTCACTGTCAGTTACTTATGAGGAACTTTGTAACAGAAAACAGTCTGGAACAAAAAGTGTGACACATATCTTACAATAAGAGAAGTGAAAATAGTGCTGTTGGGTAAAGTTGTACAATGAATACAGAAATATAAATGTTCTCCCCTCTTCCCAATCTTATTGAGACCATTATCAAGAACCAGAACATTTTTTTAACATTGTCTCATATGCTCCTTCATAATAGAGAATAATGACTACAGCTAAACAATATAAAGTACTAAAATAGCTTTCATAATGACCTACACAGTGTGCATTGAATATCACAATGCAAAATCAATGTATGGCAAATATTTTTCAGTATTTATTCTAAGTAAATGTTGAACTACAAAAGTTTCAATTTATAAATAACTTCACAGACTATAAACCCTCAACTTACTTTGGATATTTTGCTGTATTTGCATCCATTTCACACAAACCCCGGAAAAATTCATCAAATTTGAGACGTGAATTCAAGTCCAATGTAGCACCAATAGACCATACAACAGAGAAGAAGAAATAACTAACGACCATATTAGTTTTTTCTTCAATCATTTTTCTTTCTTCCTCAGAGGCCTGAGGTTGCTGCTGTTGTGATTCTTCATCAGGATTTTCTTCATCCCCGTCATCTGTGAAATCATCCTCTTCTTCATCTTCACCAATTTTTCTGTTTAAAAAAAAGAGCTAATACAACCAAAAATGCCAGAACTATGACTGGTTGATATACGCTCAAACCCAGTTTACTTAAACTCGAAGAACTCGTTTATTTGGGATAACTCAAAGTGATATTGCACTCCCTTCATCGTAATGAACAGTTTAAATTACACTGAATAACTAAATACTTGGTTAATTCAAGATAAAATGAACAGTCCCTTCGACTTCGACACAACAAGGTTTGACTGCAACAGAATCTGATGTCCTTTTTGTTATTTTTAATGTGCTGATGTGTCAAAGGTACTTTTTTTTTGCTTGTATGGGGTTTTAAACTACTTTCAGTGGTATCATGATACTCAGTGTATACTTGTGGAGGATGTCAGAGTACCAGGCGAAAACCATGACCTTCAGCACAAAAACTGACTAAACATAGGACTCATTTGTATTTTCAGCAATCATCATCTGATTATTGCACAGCTGTTGTGAAATTGTCACACAAACATTGTTTTAGTTACCTGACAATTGAAGAACAATGTGTCCATAGAAGTCTAAAAATAATATTATAGTCAGTAATCACTTTACATTCATGTTTCTAAGAAAACAGGTATTAGCCATACATCTCCCTTAACCAAGCTACAGTTTTCCATCTCTGTCAGTGCAAACTAGACACTCTATATAAATGTATTACATATCAGTCGAGGTGAAGTTCCTGTGCCTACTAGCAGAAAACAGGAAGATAATTTGGCAATGGAAAAATTGCAAATGGTAGAACAGAGAATATACTTATTTAAGACATGGGTTTAATTCATGAGAAAGCTTTATTCCAGAAACCTCATTACATGAATGAAGAATAGGATTCTTGGGCAGCTATTATGGGAGATTTCTGAACTGAATGAGCAGACTATAATATTTTTCATAGCATACTAACCTAACATCATCTAGCATACATCCATATAAGGTCAGCATACTCTTGGTCAGATGTAGAGGATGACATGTTAGCAAACAGCGACAATACTTTGACACAAAATTCAAACATGGCGGCAACAACCACTCAAATAATAGCTAGCAAAACAAAACAGTAAACATTTCTAATATTAATCTTTCTAGCATAATTGTATATATTCTGCCTAAAAAATTATCAGTTTCATATAATTGCTAACAAGGTGGTAAAAACTGAACTCATTTTCATATATGGAAACAAAATGCTAAAGGTTCATACAGATTATATTTTCAGTTAGAGAAAAAATGGCAATTTATTCTTTATTTTCTAAATCAGATAAGTTCACTAAAGTCTATCCATACAGTGTGAATAGGTTATTACAACAGAAATTAATAAAAATACAAAGTAATTTCTACTTAAAAAATAGGAAGAAACAGTTTCAATTTAATTAACTCTGCCATTATTACAGGTATTCAGTACAAAAGAATTGATGGGAACAATACATGTACAAAACTTGGAAAAATTATCATAATTACATGTATATGCCAATAAAACAGTAACATTATTTTAGGCTTCCCCACCAATATTTATTTAATGCATTGTTACAGCAGCTAAAATAACAAAATATATATAAATAACTTAACTTTATCTATGAAGTAAATTAAATTTCTCTTCAATAACGAACTCCAGTAGTTTAATTAGTTATAATATGACGGTATGTGTTGTTTACCATAAAACTTTGTTAATGGCCTACCTCAGTTTTCTGAAAGTCATTTTGTGACAAATATTTTCTGTCCCCTCATAAGATGAAGAACAATGTGTTGCCTATGAGATTCATTTTAGGAACAGGATTGACTCTCTTAAAGGTAGTTATTAACTTTCCCAAACACTGACCTCACAGTGAAATGTAACTTTGGTGGAAGTAGGAATTACTTTATTCATGATCTTTATTAAATTCAACTGATATTATCAAACTTCAGATATTTTGCACAATTTGAGTTCTAACTCTAAAGAATGGACAAGGGCCAATCAAAACTGCCCCTCCCCCAAAACACACACACACACACACCAAATGTAAGAAAATCTTCATTTTTGGTATTTTTTGGAAAACTAACTAGCAAACACTCTACTAACAAAAATCAAATGACAATTTGCACATTTCATAACCTGAAGACAGTAATCAGTTTTACCAGCTATAACACAACAAACCTTGATTGTTTCCTTTTGTTCATCGTTCAGATTCTGTGGTAATTCATTTTCCATCCATGATTTAATTAGGGGATCCCATCCTAACTGTAAGGGATCTAAGTATATCATTCCACACCTGTAATAAAATATTACCATCATATTTAATGTTAATATGTAAAACTTTATGTAACAGGAAATTAAAAGAAATAAAATGACAAAGTAAGGGCTCTAACACTTATAAGATAATTTAAATTTGTTACACATTAGTAGAAAAGAGAAAAGTGGAAAGCAAAAGTTAACATCCAATTCATTAGCGTTTTCCATATGTAAACAAAATACTACCATATGATTTGGATCACTTTAGAATCTGAAATCAAGGTATGGAAACATGGAGCAGGTAACATACCACAATGGATTCAAAATCACTAGAACAGACCCGCGAAATCGCGGGCATTTAGAGCGTGGTTGAAAGTATGTAAACTGTTGTAGGATGAATTTTTGTAAAAGATTT
>JAOXYJ010830712.1:0-13289 GCA_028566555.1 Lithophaga nigra | reverse complement strand
AGAGAATTAAGAGAAATGGTCATAACGAAAGTGCACATAATGACGGAACCACAGCATATAATAACAAAACCACCGCACATAATGATAGAACCACAGCATATAATAGTAGAACAACAGCATATAATTAAATACCCACAGCATATAATAATAAAACCACAGCATATAATAACAGAACCACAGCATATAATAATAGAACCACAGCATATAATTAAATACCCACAGCATATAGTAATAGAACCACAGCATATAATAACAGAACCACAGCATATAATTAAATTCCCACAGCATATAATAAATCATGTCACATAAGACAGCTATGGCGTTCCATACTAAATGATTACAATAAAGTTTATGTTACACAACGGTATCTTAACAAAAACATTTGTGTAACAACTGCTGCCTGTTTTATTACATTTTAATACGTATTGCTTCGCCTACCGATATCTACGTGTATAATCATCACCAAGACTTTTGTTTTGGAAAGTGTGATCAACGTCAATGCATAAATTCAGTCGAATATATCGGCATTCACACCCAGTTTGATTATATTCAATGCCAAGATTACAAGCGTGGGCGGAAACATCGATATTGTACTGAAGACAAGAAGTGAAGAGTCTATTTTACGTAATGTTTATTGTGTCCTCCTGTATTGCAGAACTAATATTGTACTCTGTTGTGGGTGGATATGTAACTACAAGTTCATCTGCTTCTTGATCCCATGCGTAAAAAGTCTGACAATAAAATAATTACATTGCTACCTAGATTTTCCATAAAGTATTTGGGGGAGTAAGCTATCGGCCTTCATCAGTTAAATTTGTGTTGTATGTTTAAAATAGTAACAACGAAATATCCAATTAACAAGTTCTACTTGTGTAATCTATATGTCATTCATTGCACGACATTGTCTTGCTAATGATCTGATGATAATACTTACAAATCAGCTCTTCAAGACATCAATTTTCTGTGCGTTTATCGCAAATGCATAGTTAAATCTTAATACGGTATTAAATTGTTTTTTTTTTTCATATAATAATCCAAGACAGCGGCACATACAATATGTAGGTTTTTATTTGAAAATAGTAAGCCATCCAAAGGAAAACCTCGCAGTATTCGGCTTTCTTTGAAAGAATGGATAAAAGCAGGTCAGGAATGCCTAACTAGACGTAAAAATGAAGGCTTTTAAGTTTTGAAAGCCGAAAGCTCTCAACGTTCAAAGGCGGATTGAGAGGGGGTCCGGCCCATCCCTTCGCTTTTCAGCCAAATGTGTTTTTTTTCAGTACATTTTTCAGATTTTTGACAGCCGGGCCCCCCTTTTGAAATTTCTGGATCGGCATTGACGTTTTAGCCCTCACTAGCGGGCACTGAATGCTCATTAGCCAGTCCTTTGTAGCCTCTGAATCTTGCTCCTTGTCATATGAAAAGTCCGCGTTTTACAACGGTCAATAAATATCTATTGACTTTTTGTTACGACATCGATGAAAACAAATTCTATCATGTAATTTTCAAATTTACTATTTGTATGTAAAAAAATAAACAACAATGATGAATTAAACACTTTAATTTTAAATTTAGCCTTTAGAATTAGTTTACAGCGGCAGAGCTTCCTGTTTGTGTAAAGATTAGCAGTATGACCAAAACATTGAAATGAAAGAGTAGAAAAAAAATTTCCCAACTCTCAATTCGACTAGATCATGAAATACAAAACATGGACGGAAAGAAAAAAAAACGAGATCAGAACTCTATGTTCTCTACAATTCATGCATATACACATAATGAATATCATAACATTCAAGAAAACAAATTATAGTTCATCAATGAAATTATTACTGCAGTCCATACATGAAAATATAACAGTCCATCATTAAATACACAACAAAACAGTCCATCAATTAATAAATGGCAAAACAGTCCATCACTATTGATAGATGAAACGGATTCTTTGTGCAGACTTCTATCCTGAAATGTGTCGGTAAGATTAACGAGCGTCCATGACATAGTCATCAATTCTCCCGGCCAATGTCATCCTGATCTATGTCGATAAGATTAACGAATGTCCATGACACAGTCTCCAAGTCTTCAGGCCGATATCCTCCTGATCTGTGTCGGTAAGATTAACGAAAGTCCATGACACAGTTTCGTCGGTTTTGTAATGCCAGTCGCCGTCCGGGATGAAAGTTGACGAATTGAAATATTCAGTCCGCATGTGAACAGAACAAATCCAGGGTTCTTTATGTAAACAGACGGTTATCCAACGGAATGTTCACAACCTTCCGCAATTACATAACGGAAAGTTCCAAAAGTCATAGACTGTTAGATGCACTGTTTCCGCATACAATAAGTCACTTACAAAATAAAATATTTCTCTATATGGAAACAAATTAAATTCACGGTATAATGTTCAACACGGCTATATGCTGCAGGCATGAATGTTCCTACTTAATAGATAATATCCACGTAGTATACAACGGTGATGGATTAACTATTGGACTGCAATAATAAGTTTGCACTCTCCTGTGCAGAATAAAAAGTTAACATGAACATATATATATACATCCACAAAGTTCTACTAGCAAAACTCGATGTCTTCGTCCTCATCTGAGAGGGTTGGGGCTACGTACCCCTCCCCTATTTTCCTGAACTCCTCACGCTGATCCGACGTGAGGAGTTTCAGCAAATTCAAGACAACTCTCCAGTGTAAAATCACAGCTGGAGAGTTGACAGGGTGCAATTTATATTCTTTTGGCTGACGCCAATCCATGGTAAATGAAACAGCCTTAAAAATCTCAACATGACGGTCCATGATTACAGACCGTTCTGGGACCAACTGTTCCACGTTCACATGCCTGACGAGGTCGAAAACCGTGGCGTCAGGCCCCACGATCCAGTGAGCCAGACGTTGAAGAGCGTCTGCCCTGGCCTGCTGGAATGCCTCATCCCTTTCGATGTCATCATGGGCGAAGTCCCGGACAACGACTGGCAAATGGCAACGCTGGGCGTGCCTTTTTAATTTCTTCGTCCGGAAATCACAATCTGGAATGGGGCACTTGGAGCCACTGGAGTTTCGAGGGTGCGAAACCCTCGAAGCCTCAACAGTGGCTGTCCCCTCGGCCGGATCTTCCTTCATTTCCTGGGTGCCCTGTCGGCGGAGGAGACTCTCCCGCCGTTGCCTACGGGAGCGACTCCTCGTCGGCCTAGGTGCCGGACCTGTCTGAGTGCCCGAATCCCTCATGGACACCGCCGCCATCCCAGGCACAAGGGTTGCAGTCGAGCCATCCGACTCTTCTGATGAGGAATAATCTACCAGCTTCAAAGCTTCTGCCATTCTCTGTAAAATACAAAAAGAAAAACAAAAAAACTCAAAAGTAACAACGTTAACATATATACATGTTCCCTGTCTTGCATCAATATTCATAAGTATACACACAATAACTAACTATAATTCCAAGAATATAACCAAGAACGTCACTACGATTCCTAGAGTTTCACTATGATTCTGAGAATATCGGCAGATTAGCACAACACACATTTATTCCAATTTTACCCAAAAGCCATATTAAACCACATGTATCATCTGTTTGTCGGTCTCAATTTAGTTAATGTGCAATTGTTTGTTGTAGCAGACTACAAATACAATTTACGAAAGTTTTTGTTGGTGATATGCAAGAGATTGTGCACAGTGGTGTTCCGGTAAGTGGCCACTACCGCGGCCACATCTCCAATGTAATGGGGCGTATTAGGGAACACCTCACGGTCAACAGATAAGTATGGGGAGTCGGTCTCAACGAGAAGTCGATGATCTGGGACCTCTCGGAGGCTCTCTATCTGTTCGGCCGAAAAATGCACCGCGTTTCCCGTAAATCCAAAAAACGTGTTCGGAAACTCTGATCTCCACTGGCGCACTTGATCCGACAGACCACCAAAACAATGTAAATGAATTGCCTGTTCTTTGAACTTAATACATTCACGTAAAATGGCTAGACAACGTGAATAAACGTCTCCAGATCCATGATCACCGTCCTGACCCCGTACATGTAATACCACAGGTTGATCCACTATAGCCAAACTTAACAATTTCTTTAGGACTGTTTCCTGGCAAAGCCATGTGCCTTTTGGCTCGGTACGGTCTAAGCCAATCTCTCCCAGTGCCAACCCCTGGTTCTGACTCAAGAAGTCCCTGATTTGTCCGTACACGTTATCATTGAAATCCATGGCGTGTCGCGGGTGAAACCCAATGGCGGTCGCCCACCCATCCGTAGTGGTTATTGAACGGGGATAGGTGGCCGGATCACAATACACTAATGCACCGCCTTTTAACGACACTTTCTGACTTGCTGGTCGGGTGTTGGACAAACTTAACAAACCACTCAAAGTCAGGTGCCTTCCTAGCTTAGACCCTATCCTGTCAAGATGGAAATGGCTATCATAAGCAGCTTCTATAATCTCCTGTTTGAAAACAACCCTTCTATCACTACCACGCCTGGATGACCCAGCTGGCTGTCTGGAGTTTCCACAGGCATTTGACTCCTGTGAAACCTCAACAGAACGACTGTCTGATCTGACGGAAACACTCATCTCCGACCGCTCCACCTTGTCCCTGTTGACTGTGGGTTGATCCCTTCGAGCAGGGGATCTTGTACATTTAGTCCTTGCTGGCAGAGATCCTACTTCACTCCTACTCGGTCGAGAATCGTGAATCGCTTTTTCATCCACATCTCGATGTTGTGAGACAGGCGTCCCAGTCCCTCTCTGCATCTTTCTTCGTTTGGCTGCCCGCCTTTGTTTACGGGTTCTGTTCCTTGTTCGACGTTTTGGAAGATCTGTTTGCGTCGATACTTCCTGAGCAAAAGTCTGTTCTCTTGTGAACTTTCGGACATGTTCTTTGGTCCCAGATGACGATGACGATTCTGTTGATTCAGAACTTGATGAAGATGAGGAAGACGATGATGATCTGGATGACGTTACATTCCTATCTTGTGAATTTTCCGATCTAAATCTTGTAGTCTGTATCTGTTCTTGGTCTGACCATTCTGAACTGCTGATATCCTCAAACATAGACTCCTTAGACATCTTCTGTAAAAAACAAAAAAAACAATATCACTACTGACAATTGGGACAACGGTATGTTGGCATCGTGTCCGCAATTTCTTTGGTAATTGACACACAAGAGCCATGATACCATTCTTTGCAACTATTGCATTCGATCATGAAACCTATATCGGGCCCTCCACAAAGACAGTACGATTCATTGTTTTTGTCATCTGACACATCTTCCCCTGCTTCAATGCGTACTCTCCAACGATCCAACCACAAGGGAACATTACGGTCAGTACACCTTTTCAGGCGGTCATGGTTGATCGTGAACACAGATGTTCTGAATTTGACTTTATACACATAGGGGGTGATCTTAGTCACAACTATTCCAGGCCCTTTCCATGGGGGACTTAACTTCCGGTTTCTTCCTTTAACCACTGCGGTGTCTAAAACATAAACCAAATCCCCGGGTTTAAATTGGTGTTCATGAATACGCAAATCGTAATCCCGTTTCATGACATCTTGGGTAGCTTGCAAGGTTTCACGCGCAATCTTGTGTGCCAAGGTGATTGACTTCCGCAGTCTTGCGATGTAGTCTTCGTCAGAATCCTCAATTTTTTGCTGTTCAGGTGGAAAAATCAAATCCACGGGTTGATTTACTTTCCGGCCCAACATCATTTGGTTCGGAGAAAGTCCAATGCTCCGATTTACAGTCGAGCGGAGTGCCCCTGCAAGCTGGGGTATATTTTCATCCCAGTTGTCCTGCTGGTCATCGACATAACAACGGACAGCATTCATCAACGTTCTATTGAACCTCTCCACCTGACCATTAGCGGACGGTCTGTACGGGGTTGTTCGTGTCTTATGAATGTGGAGCATCTCACAGATAGACTTAAACAAGAGGCTTTCAAAATTACGGCCTTGATCTGTGAAGATCTGAAATGGGTATCCGAATCGAGAAAAGAATTCGTTAACCGCTGCTCTAGCTGTTACTTCCGCAGTCTGAGAGGCCAACGGAAGACACTCAACCCACTTTGTAAACTGGTCCACTATCATGAGGACGTAGGAATTTCCAGTTTTTGTCTCGGGCAATGGTCCTAAAAAATCTAGATGGACCCTCTCCATAGGTGCACTGGCATGGTACTGGGTCATAGGACAACGAGCCTTTCTGTTCGGTTTCTTGTTTTTATTACACGTTTTACAAGCCCTAACATATTCCTTAATATCAGACCCCATTTTGTACCAGTAAAAACTCTCTTTCACTTTAAGTTTGGTTCTTCCAATGCCCTGATGACCGGAGGACGGGATATCGTGACATAACTGAATGATGTCGTCGGTAAATACTTTCGGTACTACTAGTTTTCTATCTGTAGTGTCCAAGGCACCATACCTAAGTATACCATTCCCATCCAACGTAAGCATGTTCCTATTAATCCAGTAACTCTTAGTAGCTGGACTACTTTTGAAAAGCGTGGATTCGGAAGGGTCCTCCTTTGTCAACAACCACTTATAAATTAGCTCAATATCCGGGTCTGACTTTTGAGCACTTTTCATTTCATCATCTACCACGCCCTTCTTTGCACTACCTCTCGTCGAAACCATAGATACAGCCATATCATTTCCATGAGAACACTCAATCAGGGTACCCTCCACTGTATTAGAAACCTCAATTGATGTATGTAGAGGTACATTTTCTGGAGCAACACGAGCAACATTCCCTGATTCTGATAGGGGAACAACATAATCTACATACTCTGCGAATTCTGCCCACTTTTGATTTGCTCGTGAGCAATATGCACATCCACCACAAGGCAGGTCATGCAATGACACACAAGGCGGTCTTTCTGGAGGTAACCGGGAAAGTGCGTCAGCGTTCCCATGTTGTTTGCCAGGCCGGTGTTTCACGATCATATTGTACTGGGACAGTTCCTCAAGCCATCTGGCGAGTTGCCCCTGTGGCTCCTTAAAATTCAGCAACCATGTCAAACTACTATGATCCGTGCGTACAATAAATTCACGGCCCAACAAATAATGTCTGAACTGCCTTGTGAATCGTACAACCGCCAACAATTCCTTGCGCGTAGTGCAATATTTCAGTTGCTCCTTAGAAAGTGCGAAACTGCCGTAGGCTATCACCCGTTCTTCACCTTTCTGCACTTGTAGGAGTTCAGCACCTATAGCGAAATTTGAAGCATCCGTATCAAGGATGAATGGATCAGAATTGTTGGCAAATGCTAAGACAGGTGTTGTACAGAGAGCCTCTCTCAATCGATCAAATGATTCCTGTTGTTGTGTGTCCCACTGAAATGGCTTTTTTCCAGTAATTGCGTATAATGGCTGCGCAATTTGTGCATATTGTTTTATGAAAGCACGATGGTAGTTGGAAAAACCAAGGAACTGTTCAACTTGTTTTGTTGTTTTTGGGACAACCCATTCTTGAACCGTTTTGACATAGTCCTTGCCCATCTGCATTCCGTTAGAATCTACTTCCCGGCCCAAAAATTCAACTTTTCGTTGGAACAAAAGGCACTTGGATGGCTTGAACTTTAGACCGTAATATAAAAACCTTTGAAGCACAGCCCGTAAATTTGCTATGTGGTCCTCAAAATTTTTTCCCAACACCACCAAATCATCAAGGAACGCCAATACGATCTTCCAATGGATCCCTCTCAAAACTAGGTTCATAACTCGCATGTACGTGCTAGGGGCGTTACATAGGCCAAAACTCATCCTAGTAAACTGATATAAGCCAAACTTTGTTATGAAAGCTGTTTTTTCTCGGTCCTCCTTTTTCAGCGGAATCTGATAATAGGCAGAGTTGGCATCCAGTTTTGAAAACCACACGTTACCTGATAGCGTGTCAAGACACTCCTCCATCAAGGGTAACGGATAGACTTCTTTCTTAGTAACAGAGTTAAGTTTCCGATAATCAACGCACCACCTGACCTTTCCATCTCGCTTTCGTATTAATACAGGTGCTGATGCCCAGGGTGAGTGCGAGGGTTCTATGATCCCTGCTTGCTGTAAGGAATCAAAATGTTTTTCTTCCTCGCCCTCAAAACACCTGGGCGTGCGGCGAATGCGTTGTTTGATCGGTCTGGCACTACCTGTGTCTATTCCGTGCTCTATCGAGGTAAATGTCCCGAGATCAAATTCACTTTTAGCGAAAGTGTCCTTGTATTCAAGTAACAATGATTTCAGTATTTCCTGCTGATTTGGATTTAACTCTGACTTGGAGTTTTCAAAGAGTGACTTTAAATGGTTTGGAAGTTCCAATGCCTCGGCTTCTGTAGCAGACAATGCCGCTGTTGTTTTCACCTCGATTGCTTCTGATGGAAGAACTTCCGCTTCGGTAGCTTGTGCCACTATTTGTCCCTTTTTCAATGTCATATTTCTATCACTTATATTTAAAAAACAAATTTTTGGCATATGGTTACCTGAATACACTCCCCTAGGCACTAAAATATTATCCAGTAACGGTTCTGTGACATATGTTTCCAAGTGATTTGAAATGTCGCATTCTAACATCACCGCAGAGCTTGGTGGTAAAACGGTGGTTTTATTTACGGAAACGTTTGCGACCTTATGAACCACATCCGCCTTCCCGTATGTCAGGGGAATTGTATCCTTTCCAATAACTATCTTGTCCTTTTCAAGAAGTATCGCTGCTTTATGATGTTTCAGAAAGTCAAGTCCCAAAAGCATCTCGTCGTCGATTGGCGCAACAAAAACTGCCCATTGGAAGGTAGTAGAACCAATTTTTATATCAACTGGACTAGTAATAAATGAGTTCATCGACATCCCACGGCCCGCTGTATGCATTTTTACGTGCCTTACAACTTCCGGTTTCACTTCCCATGACTCAAACAACTTGTCCGAGACAATAGTGACCTCCGCTGCCGTATCAACAATAGCAACCGTCGATTTCCCTTGAACCTCGAGTTCAAACCTCATCATAGACGCT
The DNA here is from genome assembly GCA_028566555.1 of Lithophaga nigra. Lineage (NCBI taxonomy): Eukaryota > Metazoa > Mollusca > Bivalvia > Mytilida > Mytilidae > Lithophaga > Lithophaga nigra. The sequence goes on along the minus strand of JAOXYJ010830712.1, from coordinate 4,294 downwards.
GAGCCAAGCTGATAAATACTTAGAGTTCTATCTATGCCTTCCGCTTCTGTGTCTTCCCTTGAACTTTTCGGCCCCGCCTCCTCAATAATCTCCGATCTGACCGGAGTACCCTTATTCAAACTTTCCAGATTCTCAATAGTAACACCCTCTGCAGTATCCATGTCACTATTCCCCGAATCCTGGAGAGATGAAACCTTTAACTCCTCAGATCCTGCTAAACCCGCAACACATATTGAATTTTCGAGGCTTTTTGCACTTTCATGGGTTGACTTTACGCCTCTTCGGCCAACCCGCTCTCGTTTAAAGGGGCATTCTCCTGGTTAGATTTCACTTTTTCCTTCCTTTGTTCAGTCTTCTGTTGCTTCAATTTGGGACAATCACGCTTAAAATGACCAAGTTCTTTGCAGTAATAACAGCGACGACCTTTTCTCTCACCACTTTGCTGGTAACTTGACTGAGGTCCGCCTTTACTACGGACTTCTGATTTTAGTTCTGTTATTTGGGAGCTCAAATTGTCTAATCTTGACATTTGAGAAGTCAAGCTATCTAATCTAGACATAATAGTTTCCATTTCACCGCTTGATTTAGAGCTTCCTGTTTTGTCACGCTTGGATTGACGTGCCATCTGCACTCGAACAGGGCTGTCGCAGTCAGAATCAGAGTCGTAATTTTTTGTTTTCACCGATTGTCCATATATAGCCTTCACGGTATGCTGGTACCATTTAATTTTGTCCACTGCATCCTCAATAGACCTGGGTCTAGCAGTTGCAGCACTTTTACCAGCCTCCTTGTCCACACAACCCTGACATATGCGGAGAATCGCTTGACTATACATGTGCTCGTCCGGTAAGTCTCGAAATGCTTTGGTTGCCAAGGAAAGCACGCGATCTGCCCAGTCCTCGATGCTTTCTGCAGGTTTCTGTCTTGCACTCAGAAACTGCATTTGCAGAGTTTCAGGCAGATCTTGACAACCAAACCGCTTTTCTAGCTTGTTGACTAGACTGGCAAAATCCTGGTCCTGTTTACGGTCTGCAAGTATAGCGTAAAACTCGCTCGCCTTTCCTTCCAAACAAAAACACAACTGGTTCCTGCACTCCTGAACTGACCATTTCGACGCCTCCGCAAATTTTGTGAATTTGGTGTAAAAGGCTTGCCAGTTACTGGTTCCGTCGAATTTTAATGCTTTCGGTAAAATCACAGGTCTGGCATATCCTCCCTGTGGAGCGGATACCGGAACCGGATATGCTGATGGCATAGCGGAAGTGGTTGGTGGCATGTTTGGCGTTTGAAAATGCAAACGCTGCGGGATCATATTACCCGGATTATGCAAATGAGTGAGCGGTGTACCGTGACTCCAAGTATTTACTGTTGGTTGCACCCCCATCATGCCTGTTGACTGTGAGGTGTATAAATTTTGATATATACCTTGTGGGAAATTGTACCCAAAATTCTGGTAAGAGGTAGTAATTGTAGGTTGGAAAGGTGCAAATGTTGGTTTAGTGTCAGTGTTAGTCATGTGAGATGTTGTTATAACACCATCGTTCACGTGCATTTTCAATGTGGGAGCTTGCGTGAACGTCGACCCCAGAGAATACACACTTTGAACTGGAGTAGGCTGCGGGTATGTTGTACGCGGCACATTATCATATATAGATATTTTTTGTGTATAATTCATGTCAATACTTGAGGTTGTTGTGGCTGGCTGTGTGTAAAATGCCATTCTTTGTGTTTCATGGGGGCCCAAAACTGTTTTATTCAGTTCCCCATAGTCATAATCATCCTCAGAATCATCGTGAAAACAATAATCATCTTGCTGTGATGTTAACGGGCCAAAATCTACTAAATCCAGCAACTGACGGAATGTTCGCAAAAAAGGAGTACAAGCCAGGGTTTTCTCGTCAATATATTCTCCTTTTTGACGCAATTGCCATAAATGATCTGCAATTGACTTACCAACACCCGGTAATTGTAACAATTCACTGTATTGACAACTGTTAATTTTTACTTTTCCCTGGGAATAAGCCATTATATTTCAACAATTTATTTTACACACAAAATACACTAAACTTTGGCAAAAAATCAACTCAAATACATTTCAATGTTTTTGTCAATTGTATTCATAGTTCGTGTCACATATTTTCACCACAGAACACAGAAATCACAACTCTTTTATTTTCCAAAAAATCAATAATTGCATCATGCGATTGTTCTGCAATCTCGTAAAAAAAAAGCGAAATTGTAATTTCCCACAATAAATCGGGTTTTTAATCTGTCAACGACGGATCACTATCTTTTTATATTTATTTCATGATTTTCTGGCAAGAATTTAATACATAAGTCCTGCGAAAAATTCCAAAAACTTGCAAAACCACGTTTTTCAACACGAACAACCAGTGATCACGTGATCGCCAGGTGTGTCGAAAAACTGCGTTTCTGCATCAAATTTTACAAAAATAACATTCAAATCGTATTAAAACTGCCTAAGAATGGTATTTGCAACTAATTTTGCCACAGATGACACGGCATTTTACCAATTAATATGATTTTCCTTTCGGGACCCCGTGTTGATGTAATATGGAAACCCCGGGAGAATCTGAAAACTTTTCCTCCGCCTTCAAAAGGTAATTATGAGCAAATTCGGTGCTCGCAGCGCCATTATAGTAATTCTACGGCTTACTAAGGAAGAAACTGTTCATATTGACACATTTATTAATGACACTTACGATAATACAAGCTACACAATCAAGGAAACAATCACTGGCGTCCAAACATACACTTGCACACCAACCAGAACACACAACGGACAGGGAACCACTCACACCGAAACACCTATTACCTGGACTCTCGCACACACTATTACCCTGACACATACCGATTCACACTACAGGTTTATATTGGTACCTCTTTTACCAATAAAAAGCACATAATAAAAAACACAAATGGACGACTATACTCTTCAAGTTTTTGTCTCAAAACTTTATCTCTATATTATTTGATCACACATTTTGTATTTATAAAGAGATTTCTTCTATATGTAATCCCATATAAACAAATTTCATTGTAGGAGACCTCTGTACACGTTTTATTGTGTTATTGTTGATGATCACAAAGATTATGGTAACGCTGAAATACAGACTTTTGTTTTCCTACCATAAACGGAGAATGGCATGGCTATCATTTCTGGATCTTTTGGATATTGACTATACAAATACTTTTACCTGTCCTGACTGTGGTGATGATGGACCAGATGTCATTATATGTGATGGACCTTCTTTATCTTTCTAAAGACGGATGTGGAAGTGGAAACAAAAACTCCCAAAGAAGCTCCATGGAAAAACAAAAAATCGAGGTTCATTACCATGATTATATTAGTCAATATTTTGTAATTCTATGAAATTAAATGGTTATATATTTTGGTATGCAGGTTTTTGGGGAGTTGTTGGTAAAAAAAAAATCAGTATTTCAGCTATATCGTGGCGGGAATATACTGTAATAATTAAATAATAAACGTAGTATTAGCAAAATATTGAATAAATAGGACAAAAGATCCATTCATAATGTTAAAAATAAATTGCTAAAACACAACATTGCATATCATACTAAAAAACACAAAGCTAAGAAAGTAAGAAACTATAGTTTGGAGTAGACTCATCTCTTTAAAATACTCTAAAATTTGGTCGCCTGCGACAGTATTAAACAAATCAAATAAAGATGAACAATTAAAAACCGATTTTTAATATCAACCGTATCTATACAATCTATTAAAACATCTCAAAGAATAAGGACGCTGACACGGAATGCACAAAGGAGGACCGTCACCTGTAAGTAAACAAGAGTATGTCCTAAAGTGGCCAATGCGACAACGAGTTAAAACAACTTGATCTTTACGACTTTTCCCGTTGGTGTAGAAATTTTTGGTAATTGAACGTTGGATCTCGTGCAGCTTGTTATGAATCTGCAGATCCCAACCCTGTTGCCAGAGATTTAAAACATTTATAAACAGAAGATTTAAAGTCAGAATAAGGAACTGTATAATTAGAGACTGGATCATCTAATGCAATTTTGGCTTCCTGGTCGACGACTGTCTCTCCATGAATACCAACATGACTTTCCTTCTCACAGGTTCCATAATTTTTCTAACGATTTCTGTTGCAGATCTCACTTGTAGTAATTTCGCTGAATTCCTTTTTAATTTATGAATGAATGATGTAATGTGTTGACATGCGCAATGAATAACTTCGTGTCAAGTTGAACTATGTCAATTTTCAATGAAATCACAATTTTTACGATATGA
>JAOXYJ010830604.1:0-13295 GCA_028566555.1 Lithophaga nigra | reverse complement strand
TAATTGGTTCGTGACAATATATGTTGTCTATTCAAAACCCCCCTACATCTGCCACTTTTTCGTCAAGATCATTCGTTAAATATTACAAAATAGAATGAGAAGATTACCAAGTTTATTAAATATATATACAGAGGATAAGGCAAGACAGTTTTTAACAAAGAACAAACACGAACACCAACGACAAGGACATTATAACCAAACACAATCATAAACGATGAGGCAAACACACACATAGTACCAAAGCTAGGATAATACGAACTCCCATAAAAACCCGACAGTGAAATCAGGTAATAGACCAAGTCCTGTCTCCTCATGTGGCACCCGTCGTATTGCTCTTGGTGTAGTTAGTAACAAGCCAAAAAAAGGCAGAGAGAAAGGGTAACGATTTAGATACATATATCAACGGTAACATGTGTATCCAAAGTAAACAGGACTATAATCAACCATCTGCAAAGTATTTTTGTCTACAGCATATGAATTTAAGAAAACAGAAAAAACCAGAGGCTCAGCTCAGCCTGTATCGCTCACCTGGTTATAATCTGACCAATTGTGAGAAACTGAAATATCATCTTGAATTCTCATCCGCATGACTAGTTCCAATGTAATTGCTTCAGTTCTTCCGAAAAAGACATGTCTAATGCATTTTCAGCTGAAGATATTCCCCATAGGATAAATGTTAAACTATCTTCCTGTGTGGCGATCATCTTGGATGATCGATCGGCAAAACAAACATCACCTTTCTAGAGGACAATCAAAAGAACATTTCTGCAAGGAAACATTTTCATTGATATCTATGGTTTCTGAGAAGCAGACCTTTGAAAATATTCCTCATAGGGTCTAATGTTAAACTATTTTCCTAGGTGGCTGCCATCCTGAATTTTCGATCGCCAATATGCTTATTGTAGAGGCTCATCCTAGGAACAATTCTACAATGAAACATTTTCATTGACGTCTATGGTTTCTGAGAAAGAAGACCTTTGAAAATATTACCCATAGGGTTCAATGTTAAACTATGTTCCTCGGTGGCTGCCATCTTGGATTTCTGATCGGCAAAAAAAACAATAACTTTGTAGAGGACCATCAAAGGAACATTTCTGCAATGAAACATTTTCATTGGCTTCTATGGTTTCTGAGAAGAAGACCTTTGGAAATATTCCCCATAGGGTCCAGTATTAAACTAAGTTAATCAATGGCAGCCATCTTGGATTTTGGATAGGCAAAAAAAAAACCACCAATAACTTGTAGAGTTGAATTTCCGATCCGCACGAAAAACATCAGATTTGTAGAGGTCACTCCAATAAATTTTCCTGCCAAGTTTGCTTCCAATTTATCTGGTGGTTTCAGAGTAGAAGACTGAAATGTGAAAAGACTAACGACGACGTCCGACAACGGACGCCAAGTGATGGCATTAGCTAACATGGTCCTCCGGACCAGGTGAGCTTAAAACGAATGGTGATGGAAATTTATTGTAATTCTGCTTGTATTTTATAGTTTATTATTAGAACTAATACATATTACCAACTACATTGATATATAATATTTTCCCCTTATCAATTTCATTTTAGTATTTTCTAAACAAACTTAACAATTTACTGACTTTAAAATCGGTTCTTTTCTGCCAGAAATATCAGTATGTGTGCTACCATGTTTTTTCATATTTATTTATTTATTTATCTATTTATTGTCGTTTTCCCCCTTTTTATAGTGTTATTTTGATTAAACCATTGGTTTTCATCAACTGACATTATACCTTCTACTTGTAACCGCCTGTAACGCATTTTGAGACTTTTTCGAAGTAACTATCTTTAAAATGTTCTATTACCATATTATTGTTCGATTAATTTTGGAAAACATCCTAAACAGTATAACCAAAGATGAGCTCTTTGGTTATAATCAGCGCAATTTCTTCAGTTTGAATGCACAAAAGAAATATTTCGCGCTTACACTTACATACAATGTATGCAGAAACAATGCACCAAAGACATTGCACCTGCTGCAAGCTTCCTTCTAAAATCTTTGTTTCTTAGATTTAAAGCTATTTTCGACAGTTTCACATGCATAATGTTTTGGTGAAGTAATAATTTAGTGTGCCTTAAGAAATCTAATCTTCGATAAAAAGATCTAAAGTCTATCATATTCTTCCTTATTATCAGAAAGGTGTACACGTCCTGAATGTCTGAAAGATTAAGAATAATGATTTATATATGTATAAACATGTCGCAATTACTCCTCTGAAACAATGTTAGATTTTGCCGACTCATTCCTCATATGTTTTCACTGAACAGTCACAAACATCGTAGTAATCATAGTGAGCAAAGGCATTTAAGAGGCTGTGTCAATAAGCATTGAGCTTTAGGTATAATAAAGGTGGAAAGTGTGAAAATTGAATTAGTTGAGGACACTTTGAAAATAACTTATGTATGGAAAGTCTTCTTCAAATCTGGATTTTTTTTAATAAAAATGTGTGTTGTTTCCATGGCAACCAGAGATTTCCCTCTTTAAAAGACTTATATAATAAAATGTGATTTTTTAAAGATGATAAGTCCCTTAGCAATGATAAGAACAACGAAAAAAATATTTTAGACATAATGATTGGAAAAAAATATTACTTTTTATTTTTTTCTCATTTTTTGTCAAGACTATGCCTAAATTGATGATAAAACCATATAAAATTGAAGGTAAGTTTTGTTAAAAGCTGTGATTCTGTAAGAAAAACAGAATATATCAGTATTTAGCCCTTGATTTGATTTAAATGAATCTGCAATAAAATTGGGTAGACGACCTTTTTATAAATGTTTTTTTGCAACTTCATTTTAAGGATTTTTCATGTTTTTATTTACTGAATTATCTCCCTTGGCGGAACTCTTGTACACAGAAATAACGAAAGAGGGAAAAAATGGCGGATTACACAGCAGAACTGAGAAGAGTCAAGCTGATAAAGCAGCAAATATGCGAAAGAATATAATTTAAATGGTAAGATATGAGCAAAACTGCAATCATGAAATCTTTCTGCTTTAGGGACGATCATTTGATTCTTAAAAGGGGATGCAAATTTTAGTAGGGTCATAGCAAGATGGATAGAAAATTTATTGCCATGTGAATATTGAATTGGTCGCCTGCTTGTTCAGGAGAGATTGTTTATTTTGATATATATATCACTGATTCTGGAGGTCAGGCAATATTTATGTATTTTCAATATTTAGGTAGCCAGTATATTTCTGTATTTCTTTACAAAACCTGGCAGCCCCTTGTAGAATCAAATGGTCCACAGGAACTTTTGTCATATAAAAGTAAAAATAAAGTTCTAAATTTGAGAAGCTGAACTCAAGATATACAAGTTAATAAATGCCACAGTAAATACAAGAGTTCAAGGTCAAGGAAAGTGAATTTTTATAACAACAAAAGTAAATGTACATGTGAGCAAAGAAAGTTGTTGAAAAATTTTCTAGGACATGTTTCCTGCAAAACAAGGATTTGTATATATAGTAAGATAAATTGCTAAATCTTACTGTACAAATCCTTGTGCAAAGTAATAGGGCTTAAAGTGGACGAAAAGCGAATTATATTTTTTTCGATACCATGTTGCAGTCCGGTTCACTTTGCTGATTTTTAAACTTGATATTTGAATTTTTACTTCTAAGGCCACACCAAGTTGATCTGTCGTTCGACGGACCCGCACACACATATATTAAGAAAACCATAATAAAAATATTTTTAAATATTTCCCGCATCCCGCATCTTCTGTCAATTCCCGCTCCGATTTTTTTCGGTCGTGGTCATTGATGCACTTAACTTGATGGTCAAGTATAATTGATCGACTGCGTTAAAAACGAACACCGATGAGCTTAAATTTCATAAATAAAATCAAGGAGTGCACATTCCTGCTGGTTGTTACAGTGGTATGATGATAAATCAAGACAAAAGTCCATTCTGGTAGGCTGTATACCCAATATATATATTACTGATAAGGCTCATTTAAATAGTTCTAATCAATGATACACTGTGATTTTCCTGATCATCGACATCGTAAATAATCGGAAGCATTTGTTCAGTTCGGGAAGATTGGGTCAACTTATATATGATATTCTAAGCTGGGAATAAGATACGTTAATATTACTCCCAGTTCTAAGTCTTAGACCAAACCAGTTTAGAGTGAATACATGCAGACCCTTACAAAAAATTATATATTTGTGGCATAGTTAAGCTATCAAGCTGTCTAATACTCTTCTTAAACGTCAGTTAAAACAATAAATCTATGGTAAGTGAGGTATTCCTAGGGGAAGATTCTTGTCAGCCACTGATTTGGGTTTTCACAACACAGTTACAGAAAATGCCTCCAAAAATTTTAAACATGAACTTATAAGACTAGCACCTTTTATAACCAAATCAGTTAACATTAAATCATTCACCTTTAAATGTTCCATTCTCGAGAAAGGCATATACTGTATGGTTGTGTTAAATTCTGTACACAGAAGAAATCAACACGCACACATGTTTCATATGTGATTTAGTACTGTTACAATACATCTGTACATGTACAATGTACTCTTGCTTCAGTAGTAAAAATGGCTTGTCTCTAATAGAAAAAAGAAGACGGTACTCCTTCATGTCCTTAGACTATGATATATTTTTATTATTTTCTCAACAACATTCATACATTGTAGTATCAGGTTTCCATTGATTTTTGAAAAAAAATGTGTCGCTCGCTCCAGGTTTTGACATCCCGCCTGTAAAATTAGCAAAATCTACTTAATTTAAAAAAAATTTTCATATCGCTAGCTCGCCCCTATTTTTTTGGTCCAAAAGTCCGAAGAACAACAAATTAATTTGGTGTGGCCTAATGATAAAATTTCAGATTGCTGTGTTATCACTTACTTAAAGAGTAAATTAGCTATATTTTCCGAATTCCAAGAAAAAAGAATTATGGAAAAGAAAGTTCATTACAAAAATACAACATGTATAATATGGAAAATTGTAAAAATGGATATCAGCAAATCGTTCCAACAACTTTCCTGTGGGAACTTTTACTGAATTCCATTGTAACAAAATTTTCAGGATGGGTTGAGTTAAAGTACTTTCCAGTCTTCATTTTTATTTTTGTAAAATTGAAATTATTTGTCTAATCAAGGGACCTGCCATTTAACTTGCAAGAAGGGAGGAGCCTTTGCCTTTTCTTAAAAATAAAATATTTTGATGCTGAGTTTTAAGAAAAAAATAATTTGGCTCAGAAGAAAAAAATAATCTGTCAGAAGCAAATTTTATTTGACTAAATATGTAATGTAAAATTTGTAAAAAGAAAGTACATGTAAATTAAAAATTTTGCATGCTGCGCAGAAAATTTTGTCTTAACAGAGAAAACCAAGCATGAACCCCACCCCACCTCTAAAAATTAACGGCTAGCCCGTAATAGAGAGAAATATATTCCACTTTGATCAACCAATTGTATACATGGAGTGGAAAAATATTTTCCAACATTGATTTCTATATACTTATAACATGTATAACTTACATGTACATGTACTTGCCCCATTTCATTGTTATATTATGTTGATATTTATTGTAAAAATTTGAGAAAATATGTCGATTTTATCTATGAGCTTTTGGTGTGGCTTATTTGATGTATAACTTTAGAAATAGCTAAATGGCATAAAAATGCTTTTTATATTTTCATGTTGTGAATGTTGAGAAGACTTCTTTCTTATATTTAATAATGAATAGGAACAGGGGCATATACAAACCCTGCATGCCAGGAACTTGTCCTCCCATTGAGTGTTAAAATTAGAATAAACCAAAAACACATTTCCAGGGGTACATCAAATTTTTATTTTTCATCCAATTTTGATGGGATTTTTAGTTCACCTCTACGAATTAGAGGGGGCTATTGGAGTACCCTCGGCATCCATGTCCACGACTGCATCCGTGTCCATGTGCGCGTCTACAGTCATATCTCAGAAAATGATAGGCCTACAACAATGATGGTTGGTATGCAGATGCATCTGGATGCAACACACATTTTCCCAAAATATTTAGGTCATATGACCTATTTTTCATGGTTGAATGACTTCGAATCAGTTTGGGGTCCGACTTGAAATCTGATTCTACATGACCTACAATCATGTAACCTGGTGTGTTGATGCGTCTTTAGGAGTCTGGCAGCATCCATCCAAAATTAGGTCACTTGCCCTACTTTTCATGCTTCATTGACTCAGGTTTACTTTTACGTCCTAGTTTAGTTCTCAGGTACTATGTGACCTACCATTCTGCAACTGGTTGTGTGGATGCGTTTTTCAGAGACTGCCAGCATCTTACCAAAATTAGGTCACTTTGACCTACATTTCATGCTTCATTGACTCGGGTTCATTTTAACATCCGAGTTTAGTTCTCAGGTACTATGTGACCTATCATCCTGCAACTAGTTGTGTGGATGAGTCTTTGGGAGCCTGGCAGCATCCCACCAAAATTAGGTCACTTTGACCTACTATTTATGCTTCATTGACTTGGGTTTACTTTGCGTCGGAGTTTAGTTCTCAGGTACTATGTAACCTACCGTCCTGCAACTGGTTTTAGGGATGCGTCTTTGGGAGTCTTGCAGCATCCCATCAAAATTAGGTCTCTTTGACCTACTTTTCGTTCTTCATTGACCCAGGTTCATTGTTAGGTCTGAGTTAAGTTCTAGGATACTTTGTGGCCTACCTGACCCTATTGTTATGCAAACGTGTTTTGGAGTCAAGCTGGGGGGCGAGGCGAACTTTGCAGGCGGTAGCTGCACCTCTGGTTTTCATTGGATTCCTCTCAATGGGAGCTCAATTGTTTAGTCTGAATTTTCCTCTCTTTCTTACCATTTTCCAGATAGAAGGGGCCAAAGGGGCCAAAGGGGCCAAAAATGCCATTTTCAGAAGTACATGTACATAAAATTTTCATTTTTCACTCAATTTTGATGGCATTTTTTAAATTTATTTGAAGTTTTGTATAACTACACATGTATTTCTGTGTCAAGCATTTTACGGTGTCAAACACATTATTGTTTCAACTATATTACTGTGTCAAACACATTATTGTGTCAAGCAAGTACTAGAAGCATATTTATTGTAATGTTCTGTTGTTGACATGCAGCGCGTGCAAAGCCCCTCAGTTTTAAGGATAAATTATAAAATGAACCTTGTTTCAGAAATTTGTTCATGATTTAAACTTTTTTTGTTGTGTATCATAGTTCCTTAGACCATATTTTTGCCTCAGATTACTGTTATTGCAATATGTGAATGTATAGTAGCTGTACAAGTAGATTTGCCATTTAGTCTTTTGACCTTGAATTTTTGCTTTATACCCTTTTGTCCGAATGCAGGTGATTCTTTCTATCAAGCGGGACCAGTACATGTTGTATGTATTTTTTTTCTTTCTGGCCTTTTGCAACATGTGTGAAATCCGAGAACGAGATACCCGGGTACTGATTTTGTGTGGCCTTAATCAGTTTCTCAGGAACCGCTTATGCTTGGTCAATGATATTGGATATGTATTTGGTATGCAGTTGTATCAGTATGTACAAAATGTATGATCCTACCCTCCAACCAAGAAAGCCGCCACATTAATTTGAATACTTTATATAGATTTCAGAATGTTATCATGTTCCTTCATTGGATCAGCTGGTGGTTCTAGTATAGAGTGTGGGCCAAGCCTCAAAGTACCAAAAGATGTAATAGTTCCATTACTGTCTTGTGACAGGCCAATTGACTCACATTTAAGATTTTATCATATAAACAAGAGCACAATCCAAAATGAGGCACAACTTATTAAGATACGTGGTGGACTCTTTGATGAAGAGGAATCACTTCTGACTGTATGTCCCAACCATAGACATAAACTTGGACTAGGATGGAGTTGTGGGAAGATTTGCTCATTAGGATATTGTCATGGATACAAAAGCCTACAGAAAGGGACAATCACTGGAGAGCAGTCAAAATATCTATTGGAACATGAAAAGAAATTTGTAGCTATAGGGACAGGTTTGTACCATATTGAAGTAAATTCAATACAAGAATGAACGGTAATACTTTATATGGCTTTCACACGTGCACACACACACATTGATTATTTCTGTAAGGAATTTCCAACAGTCTCTTTTCAATCAAATTTGAACTTGAACTTAAGGTTTCTCAGCTGTAAGGGGTTAAATTGTCTTTTTTAGCGCTGATCCGTCCAAAAGCCATGTGAGCTTTTGTTATCACTTTGGGTCTGTGGTCTGTTTGTCCCTCTGTATGTTAAATCTATTTAGATTTTAATCTTCTCCTCTGAAACTGCTGAGCCAAATTTAACCAAACTTGGTAGGGAGCATCTATGCTAGGTCAACTATAAAATTTGCTCATTTCATCCCAATCAGGTTAAAAACATGGCCACGATGACGATTTTTTCTGATTAGCTCATACAGTAAATAAAAAAGCTTCTTCTCTGAAACCGCTTGGCAAAATAAAACAATATTTGACAGGACACATCCATGCAAGGTCCTTTATAAAGTATGCTCATTTCGTTTGTATATAAGTGTATAAATATGAATTTTTAGTACTTGTAAAAAGGTAAAAGACCTTAAGTTAATCAGTTATTGTGGGTTTTTTTCAGGTTTATGCACAAGATGCAGAAAGACATTGGTTGAAAAACTAAGAAAGAATGCAGAATCTGAGGTATTTATAGATTAATAAGGTGTGCTTAGATTATCAATTCAAAAATATTTTGTTAGAGCTGTACGTATTTTTAGTTCACCTGACCAAAGGCTGTGTGAGCTTTATTCACCACTTGATGTCTGTCATCCGTCTGTCGTAATCTTTTCACATCTGAAACCACTGGGCCAAACGGAACCAAACTTGACAGGAAGCATCTATGTAAGGTTCTTTATAAATTTTCCCATTTTGTCCTGATCAGTTATGACGATGTCAGTTGACAAACATGGCCGCCATGGGCAATTTTGTTTCTAGTTGGCTGATAAAAAAAAATCCGCTTGGCCAAATGAACTGATATATGATAGGGAGCATCTATAAGAGGGCCTTTATAATTTTCCTCATTTTTCCCCGATCTGTCAGCAAACATGGCTGCCATGAGCAATTCTTGTTTCTGATTAACTGATATAGAAAAGTCTTCACCTCTAAAACTGCTTGGCCAAATCATCTATCAGATGCCCTTAAAGTTTATACATATCGTTTAAGATGGACAACAAACATGGTCGCCATGGGCAATTCTTGTTTCTAATTGGCTGGAAGCATCTGTGTAAGGTTCTTTTTTTTAATTTTTGCCCCATCAGACAACAAATACATATCACAACTATAACAATTTATCATTGTTTGTGCCAGGTGAGTGATACAGGCTCAGCCTTCTGAGCCTCTGGTTTTTAGAAATCTTTAATAAAACATTGGTTGTAATTTTGTAGCTCAGCAGACCCTCATTTTAAAACATACTTTTTAACATTGAACAGAAAAATGTGATAAATTGCATTTTAGAATCATATACATGTACATGTATTGTCTATTTAGAGTGATACATTTCAAGTTCAGTGGATTTAGTTTGCATAATATTGTATTGTCTGACTTGTTAAGGTGGTTCGGGTGGTCTGAATTGCCACATATAACTTTTTTCATATATGCCTGAGGAAAGTTTATAGTCATTGGTCATTGAAAAAATGCAATCAAAATATAGGGTCACCAGGCTTCTTGTGAAAAAAATTAACAAAATAAAAATTTACATAGAATGTATAGGGAAAAACAGTTCTTTTTGCTATTGGAGGAAAACCAGTAGATGGAAATTTAATGCATTTTCTCATGAGTTAACACTGAAAATATATTATACAAATAACACATACCAGAGAGGGTGTGAGAGCAGATTATTATCCCGAGAAATACATTGTCAAATGATGCGAAGCAGAGGTTGACAATGATTTCGAGAGATAACAATCTGCTCTCACACCCTCTCTGTTATGTGTTATTTATTTTATTATACTGAATGCTGAAAAAATAGATTATTAAAAAATGTTAAGTATTGCGTTATTAGTTTCACATTTTTATATCCATATATTTTTGTCATATTTACAAGGCGATGTCTGTCGTGGAGTAAAGCGCAATTAACAATCTGTATGAAGCGCAGTAATGATTTGGCAGGATTTTGCATGCGAGGGTGTTAGAGTAAATTGTTACATGCTGCCATGTGCTAGAGTAAAATGTCACATTTCTGTAAACCAATGAAATATCCGTATTAGCCTAGAAATTTGCATTAAGTATAATAATTTTAAATGACAAACAGAAAAATATGGTTACCGTTGATATAAGGAAAATAATTCAGAATTTCTAAATTTGGAGCAATGTTATGTTTCAGATATCATCAGATAGCTTTGTGTTGGACAATGAATTGGAAGATGAAAGAGAAGAAATTACTACGGAAGGCACTAGCACAGATGATGTGGTATGGTTGAGACTTAAAATTCTGATTCATAAAATTAAGCTTCACTTTACTTGACAATATTTTCCTAGAATAATGTCAAGAATGGATATTAGGATTTCTTTTTTGCTTTATGTGATTTGTTTAAAAAAATTTGTAAATTTCATCTCCTGCAATTTTAACAATCTCATTTCATTTGCCTGAAAGTCACAAAAGATCCAACAAGATAACATATGAATTATTATTTGATTTAAGGGTTACGGTGGTGAAGAGCTGTAGTGAGAAAATTTTCATTATCTAATGGCATTGTGCATCTATTTTATTGTTTGATCAGAATAGATTTTTAGTTCACCTGGCCTAAAAGGCCATTTGAGCTTTTCTCATCACATTGCGTCCGTCGTCGTCATTAACTTTTTACATTTTTATCAACTCCTCTGAAACCTCTGGGCTAACTTTAACCAAATTTTAGTGGAATGTTCCTTGGATGGTCCTCTTTAAAATATGATTGGTTTTGCCGGGCGCCATCCAATATGGCCGCCATGGCACGACATAGTTTAACATTGGACCCTATGGGAATTTTACATTTTCATCAACTCCTCTCAAACCACTAGGTCAATTTTAACCAAACTTGGAATGTTCCTTGGATGGTCCTCTTTAAAAAAATTTGCTTTGTTTTGCCAGGTGCCATCCAATATGGCCGCCATGGCTCGACATAGTTTAACATTGGACCTATGGGAATTTTACATTTTGGTCAACTCCTCTGAAACCGATAGGCCAATTTTAACCAAACTCTAGTGGAATGTTCCTTGGATGGTCCTCTTTGAAAATTATGTTTGGTTTTGCCGGATGCCATCCAATATGGCTGCCATGGCTCGACATAGTTTAACATTGGACCCTATGGGAATTTTACATTTTCATCAACTCCTCTGAAACCACAAAACCAATTTTAAAAATACTTTAGTGGAATGGTCCCTGGATGGTCGTCTATAAAAATTGTGTTTGGTTTTGTCAGGCGCCATCCAATATGGCCGTCATGGCTTGACATAGTTTAACATTGAACCCTTTGGGAATTTTTACATTTTCGTTACAAACCTCTGGGCCAATTTGAACCAAACTTTGATGGAATGGTCCTTGGATTGTCCTCTTTACAAATTGTATTCCTTTTTGGTGTGTTCCATCCAATATGGTTACCATGGCTCGACATACTTTAACATTGGACCCTATGGGAATTTTTACATTTTTGTCAACTCCTTTGAAATTGCCTAGCCAATTTTAACCAAACTATGGTGGAATGGTCTTTGGATGGCCCTCTTTAAAATTTTTGTTTGGTTTTGCTTGGCATTATCCATTATGGCCACCATGGCCTATCAGTTTAATATTGGACCCTATGGGAATTTACCACCATGGCCGGATTTTGCCAAAACAACTTTGAGCCAGGTGAGCGATTACAGGCTCCTTGGAGCCTCTAGTTAAATTTCTCCAAAGCAAATTACAGAATTTGTTATTTGCATGAATTTCCTTTCACAACATGTATCTGCGACTCATCTGACACTAGGATTAATGAATCTATCAGAAAATTCCTAATGGACACATTCAACAGGTCACAATGTTTTTTTATTTCAGTTGCTGAAATCAGTAGAATTTGACCATCAAGGCCATAACATTGTTGAAGATATCGAGACCACTTCAGACACCCAGCTTACTACAAATTCACAAAGTATCATTGCAACAGATTCTCAGGATAGTTTTGTAACTGATTCCCAAGGAAGCTGTTGGACTCCATCATTATGCCATTTTGATGTTAATAAAAAAAGGAAAGCATTAGATGATTTTTTAGGAGAGTGTGGTCTAAGTCCCATTAAGAAAACACTTTCAGTTAAATGGTCTGATGCATCAGATAGAACCAAAGCTGATTATCTTGGGAAATCCAGAAGAATCTTGAATGAAGTATTGAAAGTGCTTGCACCTAATCAAGAACAGGCTATAGCTGAGGTCCTTCTTGCTGATACATCCAATGAAACAGACTCTTATATTTTAGATGCTATTGCTTCGGCATATAAACAGACTATAAATTGGGGAACCCAGAGACAACTTTTGTCTTTAGTTGCAACAAAATTCACTTTAGCTGAGATCCAGCAGTACATTCCAGATCTTACAAAGTACAAGTTTACAGCAGCTCGGAAACATGCATTGAGTATTGGCTATGGACAGCCTGTAATAAGTACCAATGAAAATCGTGAAGCCATCTCTAAAATGCAAATTAATCATTTTCTGGATTTCATTATGGCCCCTGGAGTTATGACTGACATGCCATTTGGAGAGATGCAGCTAAAGTTAAAGTCTGGAGAGAAAATAGCTGTACCAAAAATAATCCTGAATAGTATAAGGAGTCGTGTTGTTGAACAGTATCAACAATATTGCCGAGAGACAGAATTTCTTAATCTTGTTAGCCACAGATCCTACATGCGTATTTTATCTGCAGTTGAACCAAACATCAGGAAATGTATGAAGGGTCTTGACAACTTTGCGGCTGATGGTGCAAAAGCATTTGAGGACTTGCAGAAAGTTGTAGATCAGCTAAACACTCTTGGTAAAGACAAAGGCTGGTGTGAAGAATTAAAAAAGAGTTTAGCAGAAGCCAAGCAATACTTGAAGCTTGATTATAAGGTGTGTAAAAAATATCATTTACATTTTGATGTTCAACTGGATCTTAATTATTGTCTCGCCTGCGACGAAAGTCGGGGAAGGCGAGACATAGGTATGCTTTTGACGGCGGCGGCGGCGTTAACTCTGCGTCACATTTTTCTGCTTAGGTCCATTTCTGAATAACTACATATCATACAGCAACTATATTTGGTCCACACATTCATCAGGGGATGTAC
>JAOXYJ010830497.1:0-13299 GCA_028566555.1 Lithophaga nigra | reverse complement strand
TGAGACATTAGCTAGCCCCTTTATTTCTATTAAAGTGTGAATGGTATATTTCACCAAGGCGGATAACATGATTGTTAAATTTTAATTTCTCATCTAAAATTACACCAAGCAGTCTTATAGTTGTAATATTGTCCACCACTAATTTTTTCTGGTCTTCACTCAGGTCCTTTTTGGAAAAAATGCAAACCTCACACTTTCCCATGTTTTCCCAAGCCATAGTCACTCTCCAAGGTCCATTCACTGATCTGTAACTTGTATTTTCCTTGACGGAAGACAATCGGACACACCTTATTGCAAGACAACTAAACAACTGGACGGATGCATGGGCGAAACGCCAACTAGTTTAATACACACCTTTATAGCTAGACTTGCTCAACCCCAAAAGAAAATTAATCATACCATAATTAACATTTAAAAACACGCACAAACACAATAATTGTCAGAATCATTAAGATTGTATATACTAGAAGTCCTGTAAGAAGAACTAATAGTTCTAGCATCGTGGTTGTCATCTGCACTATCTTACCGTGTGTCTGTCAAAGTCATAAAATATATGACAAGACTCTACGGCGAAAGTGGAAACAAAGACAAAGTGACCAAAAGCATGTCACTGTTTTCTAAGACTGAATTAAATAATAGCCTGAAAGTTTCGTAGCCCGTCAAAGGTTTGTCTGTGTTGTTTCACTCTACAGGTCTTTCCTCTGGCATATATGGCCTTTGGTCAGTGAAGAAGGTTAAATGTTACAGGTTCCCGTCATCACTACAATATACAACATCACCCAGTTGCGGTTCATCACTTCACAAAACCTCTTTCACCTGAAAAAAAAAATTTATAATTCTCTACCACGAATGTACTGTCAGTTTTCTTACCTCAGTTCGGTTGTTCTCGGTACTCCGACGTCCTTCCCAATTAAAAACTGGACGCCACAATATAGCTGAAATTGCTGAGTGGTTTGAAAACACCCATCATTCAATCTACCACAAATTACACACCGCCCCACTGTCTATGAACGGTAAAGTACTATCGATCC
The DNA here is from genome assembly GCA_028566555.1 of Lithophaga nigra. Lineage (NCBI taxonomy): Eukaryota > Metazoa > Mollusca > Bivalvia > Mytilida > Mytilidae > Lithophaga > Lithophaga nigra. Next base: position 12,268 of record JAOXYJ010830497.1, on the reverse strand, counting down.
TCAAAGAGCTAGATACAAGGAAACATTTAGCCGAATAACATGCATCATATGTTATTGTTCCAACTGATAAGGCATCAGATCTATTATTTGCGTGTATTCAGACTATTGTGACAGTCTGATAAAAAAAATAGGTATAAATAGTTCATATACAAATCCTACCTATAGTTACGACCAGTCATTACCTCTCTTCCAAGTTAACTTGGAGAGCAGTCAGGAGAACTGTCATAAGTTAACTTAGGACAGTCAGAGAGTAGCCAAACAGCTCTGTTCAGGAATAAGAGCTGTTCAGGTCAAAAGATGAAACAGTTCTAATCAATGACAGATCCTGCGGATTTATGTAGCTTCATTTAATCGAAAGCACGGAGATGGTTTACCAATGGGGATAGAGTATCAGATTTTACAAACTATGGAACATAATTGATAAAGGAATGATTTTTTTCCATTTCTAATAAAACTTTACATAATAGGTAAATAATTTATTTCTACTATTAATGTTTACCAGAAATAAAACAAAAAAAAATTATTAACAAAATGTTTTGATGAATTTATGCGACAGTTAGTTTTCCTTTACCTCTGCCCTATATAATACTTGCATTTGATTAACTCCTGTTAATACATTTACATGTTTATTGATCCGCGGTGAAATCCTGTTTATTACCTTTGATCACAGGTAAAACGTTGTATATTGATCTTATGACACGTACAGCAGTGTTGTAAACTTCAGTTCCAAACTATAAAAATGAAATAAAAATTCATTCAAATAATAACATTCAAACTACTTACGGGACTCGGCACATAATGTTCGAACTTTTTACATTACTGTAAATAATTGTCATAATTTAGGTAAACGATATTGCTTTTGAAAACAACACTTGAAAAAATTCTTACAGTATTCACCTAGATTTTCGATGTATAAAAGACAAAAAAATTTCAATGGACTTTAGAAGCTTTCATATCAATTTTGCAGCTATTTTGTTCTATGTAATGACCGCTAAACCTATTCTTGAATATGACAGGTTAGAGCTGTTCTAGGCCATGACAGGTTAGAGCTGTTCTACAGCAGTCATAATCGGTCAGGATTCTGGTCTAGGGTAATTCTAGAGCAGTCAGCAGAACGCTTCTAAGTTAACTTAGAGCGGTCAGTAGAACTGTTGTTAACTTTGTGACAGGTTATGGCTGCACCCAACTGTACGTAGCTTGGGATATAATCAACCTTACAACGATTGGAATTGTATTGCTTTGATGTTTAAGACGCTATTAAAAGTAAATGTCTACACGGACAAAATCCCCTGTATTTAAGAATTATAACTACTAAATATTTACAGATTATAGACACCAAAATCTCGGCAATTCTTTTGTTTAATGGAAAACAGACAGAAAACATGAAAGACTAGTAGTAGCTGTACAACTACACGTTTTTAACTGGGAGTAACTATTACACTGAACAATTTTTTCTGCAGTCATCGTCTTTGTATTTATTGTAATTGCAGATTAAGTTATTTAGCAGCGCCAAACTAAACGAATATTCAATACAAATATAAACACTAAAAATATATCAAAATTCGTTATCTGTTTCTTTAAACGAACATCTATATAATTTGATGTAATTAAGAGAAGAAAAACTCTAAAATTAAATTTTATGGTATGAAAAAACAATATACAATACTAGTAAAAAGTCTCGGAAATTCAGCTGCGCGTTTAGATGCTTACATGTAATTACCCAACCCAAGATTAATATTAAACGGACGCAGTCTTAACTAGTGTTGCATGAACGAAACTCCTACAGATTTGTTTCATTTATCACAAATGAAAGTTTCGAAAATTTACAATATTTGCAAAAAAAAACAAAAATGAAACAAAATTCAGATACCAGAACAAAGGAAACAAAGACGAGAGGACAATTTTTTCATCAGCATAGGTACATGTATTTAAAATCATTTTATTCCATGATATGTTTCAGGCCTGCCGCACCACACCTATGAATCATTCATTTGATAGTATGTCGGACAAGAGTGGCCTTTCAGAGGATTTTGAACCAGGACTATCGTCAATACGGAAAGTGCCCGTCGAAGCTGACTTCCTGTTTGCATATTCTACAGTTCCAGGTATGAATAGTCGCAGTGTCATAAATCAATGCATGCCAATATATTGTGAATAATTAAGGAAAAGTCATAAAAATTAGAATGACAGAATGAAAGCCATTGAATGAAGATATTAAATGATATTGAAATAAAATTAATGGATTTATAAATGATGATCAATCAGAGTTAAGTAGGTCAGCTTATCAGTCTATCGACGAACTGTCCGGACAATAGAGGTAGAAGTCTGTTAAAGAGTAAATAAGGAAATTTCTTATTAACAGTTGTCAAGTGACAAATAATCACAGATTATAACGGTGTAATGATTATATGAACATAAATTACTCAGACTTATTGTAGGGTTTACTTTTTAGCAAGGAAGTCACTTGCATTTCAAGTTCTAGACTAAAACAACAGAACAGATATGTAAATTCTGATTTTTTACATGCAGAATTGTAATTCATATAAACATGTATAAAATTACTAATGAATATATGTTGTTGATATTCATTTAAATTATATACGTAGATTATGTGATAGTATCTACATCTAAAGTACAGAAGTAGCTGCAAGATGAAGGATTTCAACTTGAATTTTTTTTTTCTTTACTTGGTGATTTATGTACATTAATATCAAATTCTACTTGCATGCTATATAACCAGTTATTTCTTAGCGTCCTTTTTGTAAGATGTAAATGTTATGGTAGTTTAAAGAACATTAATATGTATATATTCATTGTTTGGCACCTATAAAAACAATATGTATATAAGTATTAATGCTTGCATCAAGAATAATCATAATTCTCGTGCATGTAACGTAACAGTTAATTGTGTATTTGTTAATATTATTCTTAATATGAGTGTTATAAAATGATATTGTCAGATTTCCCGCGTGTTGATATCGTAATAACAAACCTATTTCTATTTCTAAGGTATTTAAGTGATTGGTGATTCCAAAATAACATTGCGACAAGTTGTATAAATAATTCTGACCCGGGGTTGTAAAAATTAGTCTACTGAATTTTGGCTTACGAGGTTTGTGTTAAAGGGGTTGATATTACTTTTTTACTACTAATTAATTTAAAGACCCGGGTCAGTCAAATGAAACTAATAGGTGTTTCGGGTACAGCACTCATGATTACAATAGAAAGGACATTTTCAGTAGGTGACAATGGGCAAAGTCATATTTCATGAACTGTAGTTTGGATTGATCCACTGAAAGGAGGAAAGGCATTTAAAAATGTAGTATTTCTGTCTTTTTTTAAATTTTGACGGTTTGTAAGTTGGATAAAGAATGAAGGTAGGTATTTATATTCATTCAACAGAATCGAAATCGAAGGGTATGTTTTAAAACCCTGAGCCCTTCGTTTCAAAACTACCATTCGATTTCGAAGCTGTTCAGTGAATATAAATACTACCTTAATTCGTTTTCCTATACATATCAGCTGTGTGTGATAATAAGGTTTTTTCGTAAGGGAGTACTGCAAACGAGCTGAAAGGCTCCATTTTTGTATCAAGTAGCTGATATTTTAAAATATCTATATTAATAAAAACCTGATAATTGATTTATTGTAATATTTCTGAGTGCTTTTCTTGATCAAAACGACAGTGTTTCTGTGTTATACAAGCATAGTCGAAGAATGAGTAAGTTCGGGTAAAAGTTATCAAAGCCAGGTCAAACATTTTAATGTCGGTAACAAATTTGGAGCAAACTCAAACATTATCCACTTCATAAAGCCATGGTACGACAAATAATGAACGGCTTAGCAGGATGATATATAGACATAGGAAAGTACGATAATATACAGCTATTTGTATTCATTTCATTGAAGTAATAATGTGCATTTATAGATTGAGACAGAAGAACCAGTCCACGTTTACAGTTTGAATCAGGCAATGTTCCTATGGACAGGGTCCAAACAGGTCACTGACACTGTTTATACTGTACTTGAACTCACTGCACGCGGCAGTGACACGGTCCACACAGTACAATACACGGACACAATTCACACAATACACACTCTGAACACGGTTCACAGTACACGTTACAGGTGAAAAACTTCCATTTGAATCGGAAATGTACTATTCAACACCATATAAAACGCAAAGAAAGAAAATTGAAGAAAAAAAAGAAAAATATGAACTGCAGTATGCAGTTGTAATTTTTTTATATTTGCTTTTAACAGAAACATAAATATTTTCGTTACCGACTTACTGAAAAAAATCTTCCATCTAATAGAATTGATATTTCTAGGATTAAAGCAATCTCTACTTCATAGTCAATTTGTTCATATGAAATATTGTGAACTGTAGTTTTTAGTTAATTCTGTAAATAACTAGAAAAAATCTTGAAACTATGTCAGAATTGTATACACGGACATGGTTTACACGATACACCGACACGATCGACACGGTACACGGTCTACATGGTACACGAACATAATCCAAGCTGTGCACAATTTTGGGAACTTTGAACGCTTCAGGGACTGTAATCCATTTCACAGACTATCAGATGACAAACACTGTTTTGACACCAAAACGTTGTCGTTTCGACCGAACACAGAAGTGTATTCTCCTATTATATATATTTAGTGTTTCAAGAAAAAAATAAATGAAATAGAAGATGTAGTATAAGTCTTAGTCTTAGTTACGTAATTTATTTTGTACTTTTATTTCTGTCAGTTTTTATAAAGTTCTTTTGCGTACAAACAATCAGAACGGTTTTTGCTTAGTTTCAGACTTATGCATAGTATGATCTGCAAAGTTTTATGTATGGAAGAACAGCGCGACCGAGTTATTATTTATTCCTTTATATTGTATGGTAATATGTATCATTTTATCATTTTATCAGGTTGTTATTCGTGGAGGAACAACCAGGACGGATCTTGGTTCATTCAGGCACTATGTATTGTTATTGAGAATTATGGTACTAAAATGGAACTCGTTCATATGCTGACCCAGGTGAACAGAATTGTAGCTTACGAGTTTGAATCCTGTAAAGACGAAGAATTCACTGACAAAATGAAAATGATGCCTTGTATAGTCTCTATGTTAACTAGATATGTTTATTTCCGGCCCAAGAAACCGGATATCCGGGATTGACTTTCAAATTATGCATTTCATCATCATCTGTTCTGTATTTTCATTTTTTGAACACAGTGCTAACATTTTGTAATAGATATTTGCATTAAATTTTGGAGCTCGCTTATAGTCTTTAGTAGAAATTAGTTGTGCAATTATTAAATAGCATACAATCAGTGCTAATTGAATACTAAACAATACTAAAGTTTATAGTCTTTAATAGAAAGTACTTATGAGCAATTAGGGCCTATAGAACAGCATAGAAACAATAGTAAATGAAGGCTACGTATGCATTGTCATGGGTATTTAATATTAATTTTCGTCACAATTTTTTCACATGTTAAACGAGATCAAGATGAGAACAAGAGAATATAAGCAGACGTATCATTGTTTAACATGATGTTTCAGAAGTGGTATAGACAGATATATGTACCCTCTTAAAGGAATACTAATGGCGCAGGAAAATGCCATAATTTTATAACATTAGACAAAAATGAAAACAGTTCAATATGACGTATGACTATGGCGACGTTAGAATACCAATAACTCATTAAAACCTTCATAGTTAGGGCATAATAGGACAACATATATATATAATAAAAACAACAACAAATAACAAAAGACAAAATGATCTCTCTGTGAAAATGATAACACGCACATCGGTAATATTTCCTGCTTTGCTTGCAGAACCCGTCGCGGAGTCCAAGTTCTCAAAGTTCTTTAAAATTCACAACTTGCAGTGAGAGAAGCCGATGTATCTATGATACCGGGAACATATCTACAACCAATCGAGAACTATGAATTACCAATGAATCAACAGACTCGTGATGGCGACGATAACATTTTCAATTTTAGTTTAATGTTTGATGATTTCCAAGTGAAAAATAATTGCATATGATAACGGTGTAATGAAAATACACTGGACAAGATCAAACCTCCGTTTGATATGGATAACACTGCCATATAAACAAATAAAGCTCTTTGAAATTCCGGTCATTAGCCCTGTCGTGTTTTTATGGATCTTCTATTGTCATTTCTTTGATAACTGATATTGAAGAATGATATATTGCCTTCTGTAAGTGGCCTTGTAATATTTTTCAAGCATGACAAAGCGATTTACAGAAAGCTACTTAAAATGGTTACTTAATAAACTGATGAAAGGGAAATAACTCAAAGATATTGGAAATAAGCAATTGTAATAATTTCTTTCAATACAAGACAGGGAGAAACACTTCAGTCTTTAATCATTAAGATGTTATTATTTCGATGTAAACGCAAAATGTTGTTCTTAACGTTGAAGTGAATGCTGTTTGTACTTATTGTTTTTGTCAACAATAGTTTTTATTGTTTTAACAGTCACTTAAATACGACAGCGTATTCGTGCCATTTTAATGTTGCAGAAAAAAAAATAAATTTGTACGATTTAGTAAATCGTTTGTACAATTTTAATTACTACAAACGCTTTATTAAATTGTACAAACGATTTACTAAATTGTACAAACGATTTACTCAGTCGTACAAACGATTTATTAAATCGTACAAACGATGTTTTAAATTGTACAAACAATTTACTTAATTGTACAAACGATTTAATTTTTTTCCCTGCATCATCAAAATGGCACGAATACGCTGTTGTACTTATAACCTGAGTTAAGGTTAGATGCTATTATTTACGTACTCAAGACTCGTTCCCGGTTTCACTACACATTTCATGTTACATTCGTACACAGTTTGGTCCAATCATGTAGAATTATAACATGAAAGAGTGAACATGAAAATCATAAGATTGGATTTCGTTTTCTCTGCACTAAGCAGTTTTGCCAAAAGACTTTGTTTTAAAGACAATGCAGGTAACTGACAGTCATAACGCTAGACTTCTCATGTATTCCACAAGACTGAAAGCAGCATCATGAAAAATATTTCAGTGTATCTTTCAGTTATGACATTAACAAATTTCCCGGGTCATACAATTACCTTTGTCACAGCATTGATAATCCCACAAAAGATTTCACTGCTGTCTTCTGCCGCACATTGCATTCTAAAATTCTGATGCAGAGTTTTTTATGGAACATAACAACAATTCATCTTCCTAAACTGTTTGAGGTAAACTTATTAAACGAATTTCAGTAAGAACATCTGATTGATTTTATCCAATATGAACTATTGAATCATTTTAACGGTTTCCATCGCTTCACTACGTTTTAAACTTGTACGAAAATGATAATGCCTTTCTTCGCTTCACTGGTACTTAATCGCAAAGAAGTGATTATCATTACATATATATATATACATATAAAGAAGTGACTTTTGTCACAATATATTTATTACCCGTTATCATTACAGTCATGATATCTACTGTTTCATTGTTTCTCCATACATTACTAAGCCTATATAAGTAGGCGCACATTTATTTTGATGTCAAGAAAGTAGAATATTTGTCCTTTATATAATGAATTATTTTATAATACGAAGTATGTTTTATATTATCTATGCTTCTGTGCTGGATTTGTTGCTCAGTGGTTTCGTCTTAAAAATTCGTACTTTTGTTGTGAAATGACACAGCAATTTCTCCATTGTTTTTGTCCGACAAAGTAATTCAAACAGAAATAAAATAATTGCAACGCCAACTATTCCAAAATATAAATAAAATAATCCGAGAAGACTATCCAGTCCTAAGGACTGCGCAGAACTAGATCTGTCTGTTGATGAACAGCTGTCAGAACGAGACCACCATTTGTTTCTCCACTGTTCCACAAAGCCTGCTTCCGTCATCTTCATAATTCTGTAAATATTGATTTGCATTGATAACGTTATTATTTTAGAGTAGAAGGAAGCGTAGTATACCGAAATTCCAGATTCATAAATCGTTTGGATACACAATATCGAGAAAATAATTGGACGTGATCGCATGAACTCCATATTATATATGTATTATATATATCGGCATATAGTAGACGATCATTACACGGAATTAAATTATACAAAAACAGACAATCGAAGACATCGCAAAATTAAGAACATACTGTCAACTTCAGCAACTTTTAATCCGGAAAAATTGCCAAATTTGCCAATTTCAAAGAATCTTTAAGTGAAAAATATCGGTATAGTTCCAAAGGTTGATTTTAAAGACAAATTGCTCTAGACCAGTGATAAACAAGGTCTCTGATCCGAATCACAAAGATGTGAAGGTCGGAGTGGCGAAAAGCATGCAACACACAACACAGAATTTCGGATGATATTTGAACCGATAGAAAACGGTCGGACAAAGTGTGCACAAAATTACGGTAATGATGAATTATTTTTCCTTTATGTGTTTACAACTCTTTATAAGTTTTACGCATTAGCACAACGGAACACCCAATGCATAAAAATTTGAATACATATGGGTCATAAAGATACTCCTTACAGAGGTAAAATGGCAGTTATTTCATATATTTAGGACCCTGACATTTTGTATCATTCACAATCCCTGTTCACGGGAGTAGCGTTAGTAAGTAAAGGTAAAAATTCAGAACATAACCTTAATCTTTGACCAAGCTATTGATCAAGGAGACCAATGTTGAAGACAGTAGTAAGCCATTAAACCATGTTGAAAACTCTTTTGAAAAGGAATGATATTTAGATAAACGTCTTTCTACCATATATGGGAGGACCACATAATATGCAAATAACTTACGCTAAATTAAAGGCTTCCAAATATCTGGAGTTTTCTTGTAATACGAATCCAAGTCCGGCATTATTGAACTTTTCATCGGCAATCGCATATGTTTTACAGTCCTGTAGCATAATGTAGTCCAGTAAGGAATAATCTGTCAAGAACGCATATTGCTCATTGCGTACGTAGTTTAGCGCGATATCTAGTTCATTTACGCTAGGCATACCATCCATTTTACCCCATATTTTCTTGTAGACATCAGACTGAGCTGTCTAAAATAGATATACTATAAGTTATTCACTAATTGGAAGACTGTTTAGTTTGAAACCGATTATTAAAACAGTACTCCCCAATGATTTTGAAAATGTTCAGTTAAAATTTTTTTGAGATTCTTCTCTACATTTCGAGTGCTAAGGCCACATATTCGGAAGTAATTAAATGAACAAGAAGAGCTTATAAAATTAAAGCTCATATCGATCGTAAAAACAGACTTCTTTTTTTTTCATGCATGGTGTGTTTCCATGAAAGACACCATAATTGGTACAGTATATATATATATGGTTTTATATAGTGTTTTACATGGATCAACTGCCGGAAGAAATGAAAATCACAGTTGTATTCGTGACCATTGCTTACTGCAACATTATCCGCACTTTTTGGATAGCTTGGGCACATCTAAATGAATCTACGATCGCGTCATCTTTTTTTCGCGGAAAAATATCGTAGATTTTACCATTGTGTCGCTTGCGTTGCAGCCAAAATGGAATTATCGCAATTTTTGGTAGATTCAATTGATCTATAATAGCTCATATGTAAGAAGTTATTTTTTGAATTTTCACTTTTCTCGACCAGTGTGAGAAATTTCTAATCTGTCACAAGTAATTGTTTTGTTCTCAGTATTTCATTGGCCGAAAAAAACATAGTGACGTCACCATATATCACCTTTTTTCAGTTTTTCAATGTGACGTCATAAAAAGCGACGATGCCTGATGACGTGATGTTTTAGGATCACAATTCATGTGAAGTTGGCAAAAACATTCGTAATTTCTTTCATTCATAAATGATTTAAAAACATTAGAGAAATAAAATATTACACTGTCAGCATTTTATTTTATTTGTCCACTATTGATCGTTTAATCTCCAAATTTTTAAGCCCTCGCCATTAACATTTGACTCGAGATTAACATTTGGAAGATTTAACAAACTCGAATGGAGAAATACTGTAATAAACTACTAACAATGGAAGATTCTATATATTCCGGCTTTATTTCCGGTTTTTCACTTGATGAAACTCTCTTTCACACTGTAAACCTACAAAAACACAACGTCACAGAAATTGCATAGCATTTCCTGCATCTTGATGAAAATCACTCAAATGAAAATCTATTCAGACTAAAATTCACTTGAGAAATATCGCAAGTTTAGAAAATTGTTTACCAAAATTAAGCACGATCGGTTCTATTTTGTCCTTAAACTTTCGCTTTAATATCATATTGGCCTTGATCTATCGTATTACATTTGGAACTGGAAGTAAGAGCAAACGATCACATAGAAAAGTCCAATACTAGGGGACACATTTTTCAATCAGACATTCAGACTAAAACCTACTCGGGAAATACCATATCAATTTCATACATTGTTTATCAACAATCAACACGATCTGTTCGTAAATGTTATCGTTTTTTTAATATTTCGTTTTAAGATGCTATTTTCATATAATATAGGCCATTATCTATCGCATTATATTACCTCCTCTTGGAACTAGCGGCTAGATAAAAATTATATTGGATAAAAACCCAATCCTAGAGGTCAGTCACATTTTTCAGTTAGACACAGGTTGACCAATATTATCTAATTTGTAAGTGGCTGAAGGTATTAGGTAAAGACCCCTACGTGTACGAATATCAATAAGTCAGTAGTACTAACGCCTTGCCAGACAGAAAGCATCTAGCCGTTACGTATTCTGAACACGTAGTATCCCCTGATGTGACAGATCTTCTTTCATTGATGCATGACATCACTGTGCTTAAAAAGGAAGGTTCTGACCTATCTTGATATACTGAATAAGTAATGTGCTATAATACATATAGATAGGAAAACAGTATCTGACGATTATTGGCTGTATTTTGTTGTCGTTTTAATTCAGGCATCTGAATTTTTTCCGCTGACAGTAATGACGAAATAGGCCATCCAAAGCGGTATTTGATACATTATGCATGTATCAAAGAAAAAGTATGTACGAAGAACGAGAGAGAAATATTTACCTGAAATAAAGTGTGCAGGTTTGCTCCCGAAAATATTAATGGTCGTATTTTGTCATGAGCTGCTAGTTCCTCTAAACTGTTGATTGGTGAATCTATGATGGTCACTGTCAAATAGGCTGCTAGATTTGCTGTATACGTAGATACCATGAGTATTGTAAACACCCACCAGAAACTTAACATGACTCTTCCTGAAGCAGACCGTGGCTTTTCATCTACGCCTAAAACATCAAAATAAATCGAACGTTTCACACAGGTTACAATTTTGAATGCTACTTCAGGACTACATGTAAAAAACAAACAACGAGTCTATCTTCATTTATTGGAAGAATGGTGAAAAAGATAAAATACCACGAATTAATATGTTGAAATTATTACAGAGCCGTTAGTCGACTTGTCATTCGATCCTTCATCAGTCAATAAAGCTTACAAATTAATTAGAGGACTTCCATTGTGACGTGAAAACAAAACTCTCCCAAGGAGTAGTGTTTTTGTAATGTAGTTTCATCTTAATTCATAATAGTTTTAAACTTTTGAATGTTAATATATACATTCTAATTAAAGAACAATATATGCAGAGATAATTACTATACCCCCCTCCCCCAAAAAAGACAATTACAATCAGTGTATCGCAAAAAAAGAGAAAATAGAAAAAGAAAAACCACAAGTTCTATTGTAGGGAAACTCCTTAAAAGATATATACGTTTAAATTCGATCATGTTTTACAAACACTAAATTTAGTATGTATGAAATCATGTATGAGAATTTACTCCTGTTGCTGGAAAAAATTCACTTTCGTTGTTATAGTCTGAAATGCCTAGGAGATGCTGTTATGTCTGTTATGACATTTACTTTGATTTCATAACAATACAGCTAGATGATCGCATGTCAATTAAAAGTGAATGCTGAAATGAAATAATACCATGTAATTAAAGGGCTTTTATGATTTGTCCAAGGTTATATGAAGTACAAAGTAAATTGGTACGTATATGCTTACTGATCGTTGCATCGAATATGTCGACTTGCATCCGCGCTATTCAATGAGGATAAAAGATAAAGTCGACAAATATCTGTTTATATTGTGGAATATTTATATATTGAAGGGAAGCTATTTGACAATAATTCTTATATGATTTGCATAATCTAGAATCCTTTACTATGATTGGTTATAAGTGCTTCCGGTAGTGATTTTTT